>JAVJIF010033333.1:0-96701 GCA_038442645.1 Agave tequilana | reverse complement strand
CCACATAGGTCATGGAGTTTGGAGCGCGTTGTGACTCCTCTTGAAGCGTCACCGATGATGAGCTCCTTAGGATGATTTGTAGCATATCTCCAAGCTTTGGGAAGCGGTTGAGTGCTTTCCTCATTATCCTTTTGAACTTCACCTAAAGGTTTCTTGCTTATCTTCTTGAGCGGGTGAGTCCTTCAAGGATAGTTTCTCCATGCTTTCACCTAATGGTTCAATCTCTACAACATTCTCAACAAACACATAGACTCCTCAAACTTACATGCATAGTTTTCTTCAATAGTAAGTGAAGATCTAATGAAAACTCTATATGCTTTGCTAGTAGAGGAATATCCAACAAAGATAGCCTCATAAGCTTTAGCATCAAATTTACCCAAATTCTCTTTTGTATTTAAAACAAAACACTGCATCCAAAAACTTTGAAATATGAAACATTTGGTTTTCTAAAATGATACATTTCAAAAGAAGTTTAGAAGAATTTTTGCATAAATAAATACGGTTTGATATATAGCATGCGTGTTTACGGCCTCGGCCCATAAATATTGAGGGAGGTCGTATTCACTTATCATTGTCCTAGCCATCTCTTGAAGTGTTCTATTTTTCCTTTCTACAACTCCATTTTGTTGTGGAGTTCTAGGACAAGACATTTCATGCTTAATTCCTTTTCATCACAATAAGTCATGAAGAGTTGGTTCACAAATTCACCACCTCTATCACTCCTTATTTTCAAAATCGGAAAACCTTTTTCTTTTTCAACTCTTTTTCTAAAAATCTTAAAGTGAGAAAAAGTTTGATCTTTATTTTGCAAAAAGAAAACCCAAGTAAATCGAGAGAAATCATCAACTAAAACAAATGCAAATCTACTTCCATTTAAGCTTTTAGTTTAGTTGGTCCAAATAAATCCATGTGAATTAATTCTAGAGGTCTAGTTGACATGATATCCTTGATTGGTTTAAAGGAAGACTTGGTTTGTTTCCAAGTTGGCACGCATCACAAATGCGGTCTTTCTCAAAACTCAAGCAAGGAATACCCTTCACCAATTCCTTTGAATTAATTCTATAAAGATGTTCAAAAGAAGCATGTCCTAATCTTCTATGCCAAAGCCATGAATTTCATCAAAAGCATTAAACACTTAGTAGAACACTCTACATTAAGCATGTCAATTATATAAACATTATCATCACGAAAACCGTTAAAATACAATCATTCGATTTAATATCAAAAATCTTACAAGAAGTGTCATCAAAAACAACTTTAAGACCACGATCACAAAATTGACTAATACTAAGCAAATTATGTTTCAAACCATCACTAAAACAACATTCTCAATAATAGGAGATGACCAATTTGAATATTACCAATACCAATGATTTTGCCTTTGGAATCATCCCGGAAGGTGACGGAGCCACCTTCCATGTACCTTGATAGGGTTGTGAAGTTGTTGATATCCCATGTCATGTGTCTTGAACAACCACTATCAAGGTACCACCGCTCCCTACGTCTTGGAGCCTTGGTGTGTACCTACATCAAACAAATTAGGGCTTGATTTTGGTACCCACATTTTCTTGGGTCCATGAGGGTTAGAACCATTAACCCAAACAAGATTATTTGAGCTATGCAATTTATCATAACAAAATTTAGCTAAATGTCCATTTTTGCCACAATATGTACAATCTATAAACTCTACCATATTTAAATGCATAATGAGTGTGTGATTTGTGAGCATTGGCATTGTGAGCATGAAAAGATTTAGCATGAGAAGTATTATTTTGAAGTGTGAGCATGTGGAATCTTAGCATGAGAAACTTTATCATGAGAAGTATTCTTTTTAGAAAATTTTTCTTCAAGCTTCTTAGTATTAAAAGCACAATCTTTTAAAACTTTTTCAAAATCACTCATTTTAGATTTAAGAGAAGAAATTTCTTTATTATCAACAATAGGGGTTTTACCCTTGCAAGAAATCTTATAAGCATCAAAATCATTTTGAATAACAACAAGATTGGAAGAAAGATCATCTTTTTCTTTTGTAACCAAAGCAAGTTGGTTTTTGAGAAAAGCAACTTCTTTTTGCAATTTAAAGCATTCCATTTTCTTGTTATCATAAGTTTTGGAAAGTTCTACAAAAGCATGAACTAGAACTTCCTTACTCAAATCATCATCATTATCATCTATAGATTCAAGAGTTTGAGGGTTTACCTTGGGTGTGTTTGCCATGAAACACATGTTTGCGGTATCCACTTGTTCTTCTTCGGACTCGCTTCCGAATCCCATGTGGCCTTGTAAGCTTTCTTTTCATCTTGTTTCTTTGGCTTGAAGGAGGAAGTCATTCTTTTCTTGAACTCCGGACAATCGGCCATGATGTGTCCGGCTTGCGGCAATTGTAGCAAATGATCCTCTTCTCCTCTTTGCCTTCAAACTTTCTCTCCGAAATTTTGCTTATTCTTCCGGTACATCCTCTTGATGTTGCGCACTAGGAGGGAGAGCTCCTCATCTTCTTCTTCATCTTCTTCATCATCTTCAATGGTGGATGAAGACTTGAAAGCTATGGACTTTTTCTTTGTTGGAGCCGCCTCTTCTCTGCCTTCTTCTCCATCTCATGGGTTTTTAGGTTCCCAATGAGATTTATGATGTCCATCTCGTCCTTGTCATTCAACTCCTTTAAGGTGGTGGCCTTGATCTCCCAAGATGGAGGAAGAGCCCGTATCACCTTGCGCACCTTTTGATCATTGGAGATGACGTCACCTAATGAAGAAAGACCATTAGTGATTTTTGTGAAACGAGTAATCATGCAATCAATGGTTTCATCATCAAGCATCTTAAATGATTCATATTGAGACCTCAAGAGATCTATTTTTAGCTCTCTTGACTTGTGAAGTCCCTTCATGCGTGACCAATAAGTGTTGCCAATCTCATAGGCGGATTGGCAATGAATTACCCGTGTAAGGTCATCCTCATTCAAGGCGGTTAAAAGGGAGTTTTGGGCTTTGGAGTTAGCCTCATATTCTTTAAGGTCTAGGTCGGTCCAAGTGCTCTCATCCTCATCGGGTACTTCATAGGGTTTGGTAAGAGACTTAGCCACTAAGCTACCTAGTGATTGCAAAAAGATAGTCATCCTAACCTTCCAAATAGGGAAATTTAGGCCATCAAATTTAGGTGGGGATTTAATGTTGTCGGCCATGTTTACTAGTGTATGTATGGATGAATGAAAGTGTTGATTAGCAATATTTTAGGATCTCTCTAAGGATGTTAAGCCACACCTAGAGTCCAAGCTCTGATACCAATTGAAAATCACCTAGAGGGGGGTGAATAGGTGATGAAGCTAATCAAAGGGCAATTTAAAAAAATTATGAAGCAAGTGAATGCAAATGCAATGCAACAATCTCCCAAAACAAGACTAAGAGCCGTATGCCCCTTGCGGGGTTCTGAACTCCTTCCTCCGGCTTCCTCGTAAAATGAGTTAGAGGTGCGCAATGCAACCTTGTTGTATGGGATTTTGATTGACAAGATGAAGTATGATGAAAATGGCAATAGTAATCAAAAACACAAAGTAATAGCAAGGAAAGTAAACCAATCGCAAACACAAAGATATGTTATCGAGGTTCGAGCACCCAGCTCTACTCCCCGCCTTCCCCAGAAGGATTCTAGCTACTTCCACTATCACAAAGATCAATTACAATGGAGTACCCAACTCCTACAATTTCAGCACAATTGAATTCCTTAGTAATCAAAAGATCACAAACTCTCTCTTTCAAATATCTCTTCCCTTACAAAGGTCCTTAGAGAATATTGAGAAGGAATGAAGCTCTTGTGTAAGTGAAGAAAAATGAAATCAAATCAGAGAGTATTATCAAGAAAACACTTCTGAAATGAGTGAGAAATATCAGCACAAAAACCAAGAAAAATAGCTCTTTTGAATATCACAAACTTTGAATTTTTCTCTTGAATAATTGTTGTAAAGAAACTCTCCCCAAACACCCCTATTTATAGGAGAGGGCTAGGGTTTAGGGTTAGGAATTAATTACTGAAGATTAGGAAGTAATTAGTTCCAAATATACCCTCCAACGGATTTTTAAATTCAAAAATCAAAAATAAACAGCTATAAAAATCTGCCCGTTTACTGTTCAACGGACAGATCGGTCGACTGGCCCGGTCGACCGATAGTTCAAAAATCCGACCGTTATGAACTATCGGTCGACTGATCCAGTCAACTGAAAAGATACAGAGAGCAAAAACAAACTATCGGTCGACCGATCCGGTCGACTGATGCCTGACTGAGACTTAAAATAAAATTCCCGGTCGACTGTCGGTAGACAGTCGGTCGACCGACAGACGTGCACACGGATACGTGCACTCTGCCAGGACTCCGGTCGACTGGTGGTAGATAACCGGTCGACCGGCTCAGGCCAAAAGATGAAATAAAAATGGAATTTTGAAGAGATTAATATTTTTATCAAATCTATTTCAAACACAAATTCAGTATATAACATAATAAAGAATTTGTAGAAGAAAGATTTAGTATTAAAATATTTTTGTATATTTTATAAGAAATAAACTTGGAAATGGTATACGCGTGAAGACGTGTGTGTTTGAGCTTCAAACCTAATCAACATTCTTTAACATACTATAAAGCTAGAAAATAAAACCTAAGGACCTCTGAAGCAATCTTTGAGCCATCCAATGCTTTGCTAGTGCCTTCTCTTCTATGATCCTTCCTTGATGTGCATTTGCCTTCAATGCTTGTTGGAACTTAGAAGTTTTTGCAAAAGCGAAGCGAATGAACTCTAAACATGGTACAAAACCTGAAACTCATCTTAGACAAAAAATTAGTACCAAATAGCACTTATTTGGTTTGTTATCATCAAAACACAAAACAATGGAGAGTGTAACCTCTTGGGCCAACACACTCATGGAGACCAAAATTCAGACAAGATCAAGCTCAAGATATCTCAGAAGATTGTTAGTCCAGTCTTGAGAGTATTGCTGCTAAGAGAAAAGTTCAAAGTATTTTGAAACCCGTCTCAGTCAACCACGGAGTTTTAAAAATTTTGGAGGGGGTTCTGTAGACTGTCTAAAAATCACTAAAGACAAGTCATCAGAAAACAAAGTCTATACTCCAGACGCGAGGCTAATCATAACTGCTCATGTAATGTCAAGACGCAGAGCATGAAGCCCGTACCTCAACATCAGTACAATACCAAGACGCGAGAGTCGAAGCCCGCACTCCAGCTGCACTGTAATAACCAAGATGCGAAGCTCGAAGCCCGCATCCTGGTATCACTGTAGTGCCAAGACGCCAGGTTCGAAGCCCGCGTCTTGATATCACTGTAATCTCAAGACGCAGAGCCTGAAGCCCGCGTCTGGCAGAGTTCGAAACCCGCGTCTAGCAAGGTTCGGAGTCGGCATCCAAAATGCGAGGCTCGAAGCCCGCGTTCCGACTACAGAGAAGCTCTGTGTCTCGGTTATAACTGCCCTCATTAGTGGGTCAATTACTGCCCACGTAATGAGGGGAGTTAACCCCCATTATGGAGGATTTTTAGGGGACAGGTTTACTCCTGAAACCCCTATAAATAGCTCAGTTTGCTACTAAAGAGGGGTCAAAAAAATTAGAATCGGTCGGAAGTTTTGAGTAAAAAGGATTGGAATCAGTCCGAGGAATACTAAAGAAAGAGTTGAACTCTTCTAACAACTTGCTGAGTACAAGTTTGTTCTTTCCTCAAGTCTCTTTGAGATTTTATTAGACAGGAGCTGTGCTACTCCGTCTATAGTCGGAAGAGAAGATTCCCAGAAGATTGTGACGTTCACACCGGTCAACGAAAAATAAGATTCACTTTCCACTGCTACATCAAGAATCCAGCATTAAACAAAAAGAAGATTTGAGCTTGAATATCTTCTCTCTCTTATAATTAGAATTTTTGAGATTGTTGTAATCTTTCATTGATTCAAGAAAATTTTATTACGATCCTCTAAATTTTTCCTGAGCCAAATACCTACGAACACTCCTTTCTTCGCTCTTAGGTCTAACTTGTCTTCTTTAACATGGTAGTAGGCTGGACACTAAATTCCTTAGCGAATCATAGTCCTGAGCAGCTTTCCCAAACAAACTTCTAAGAGAGTTTTACCTCCTATCACAGACGAAGGCAACCTGTTGATGAGAAAGCAAGCATATGCCAAAAGCTCAGCCCAAAAATTCTTTGGTAATCTGACATTGGATAACATACAACGAACCTTCTCTAGCAAAGTCATGTTCATCCTTTCTATTACCCTGTTTTGTTGCGGTGTTTTCCTTACTGTGGAGTGCCTGTCTGTGCCCTCATCACGACATAACTTTAGGAAAGGATCAGACTTATACTCAACTCTGTTATTTGACTAGAGGACTTTGATCTTCCTTCCCGTGCTTTTCTCCAAATTCTTCTTCCACTCCACAAATAATTCTAGGACTTTCCCATTGTTCTTCATAGTATATACCCAACATCATCTAGAATAGTCATCAATGAAAGTCACAAAGTAATGTGTAACGCCCCGATCCGACGGGTACGGAGACGTTACTCTGCGACGTATATACGCAGGTCAGAAATACCCTCACGTATATACGCTGAGCATCAGTACAGGCAAGAATCAGAGTACGGAAGCAAGTGGTGCATTATACATTCCAACATATGAGTACAATTACAAAGTTATCACCAGAGGTGATCCAATATTACATGAATATTACATCACCGATAGGCGCAAATGCGAGAATACAAGGAGATGTACAAGTATGAACAGTACACCGGCACTCACGAGTTTACAAAAGGAAAACTCGAGAGGCACACAGGGGGCCTGGAAGGATAGAGCTCTGGATGATCTGCTGGAGATCCACGCTACCGCTGCGCCACTCTGATTAGCAACCGGGAGAATCCACACGCTCCAAGCTCCATGACCTGGACATGAAGATCCAGGGGAGTCAGATGAAACTCCCCAGGCGAGTAGTGATACAAAAGCCAAGTGGCGAGCAAGGGTAAGTATATGTAAAGCGATAAAACCAAATAAAGCCGAGGACGAGCAAATCTGATTGTATGGTTTCAGATCACGGCTTCATAAGCCTAGTACGTCGAAGGAATAATCCAAACAAGGAAACCTCATCTATATACCTTTATCTCATGTCACCATAATCCAAGCACATACAACCCGACTGTACTCAGGGCATGATAAGAAAATGAACAGGAGGCAGGTGGATATAAGGGATAAAGCAGAGTATGAGCAGTTAATACGATAATACTCATAAAGCCGAAAATCCGAAGTAAAATCCAGGACAAGCAAAATATGGTAAGGCATATCACAGATTCATAGCCGTTTAAGTTGCAGGCTTCAGTATGCGTCCCATTCCACATACCTCTACTTACAACTTAAAGAGCAGGTTATTATCTTGACACTTTTTTATTACTCGTCTTTCCCTGATATCTAGCTATGTGAACTAGCGTCCCAGCACACATAGATCCATATCCGAGTAAAGCAAGGTTGTTATTGGAAACCAGCGGGGGTATCAACGAACTATGTTTACAGTGGGTCCCGTACATACCCAGGACCACGGCCCAGGATTGTTTCGTTGCTTGGTGACGGAACCAGCCGCAAGGCTAACAGGAGGGACTTATGTATGCCCATATCAAGATGGTACCAAGAAGGAGGGAGCCAGCACTCCCCTCGGTCGCCTGGAGGCCCACAGGTCAGACCGGAAGTTTTAGTTGCACAACATGCCTAATACCACTGTAAACACGAACACATATTGATAGCCGCAAGTTTCCCCCGACCCGATGTAAGTTGTTCCTTTTATGATTTATTAGATGATTATCAGATTCCGGGAATGAGCAAGAACAAGTCAGGAATGTCATGAATACAGGTATATCAGGAGTACTGGTTCGTACTATAAAGTATCACATGTGTAACAGGAGTACATTTTGTACTATCAAGATGTCAGGTCATCATTCCCGTTATCGTGATAATCATGAGAGTCAAGTATATCATGCTGGGTGTCAAGTGATAGCATGACAAGGTGGTGATATTAGACAGGCAACCAGTCATGTCAAGAGATTGATATTAGTCCGGTGGCAAGTCACGACATAACAAGGGGTCTTGCCAAGTAGTAGCATATCAGGTGCTAGATGGTAACAAATCAGTTGCCAGGTGATATACATGTGTTAAATAGTAGCATGAAAATGACAAGTAGTATAAACAGGTGACAGGCATTAGCATGTAGATGGTAAGTATCAAGCAAAAGCATATCAAGTTTGTTAAGTAACAGAATAATAGTTGAACACAATAAAAGAAGGTGTTAGTTCCAAACAGCATAAATCATGAAGAATACAAGTCGACCGATGAAAATAGGAAAGTCCAAAGGAAGCGAGAACACTCGCTTAACCAATAAAATAGTAAGGCAAGAGGATAGCGAGATCACTCGCCTAAATCTTAGTGAAATCTCTGATATCCGGAATCCAGGAAATTGACGCGTCAGTGCGTTAGAGAGAAAGTAAGGGAGAAGTCTAGGGAGAGAGAAGTATATGGAATTGGAGTGTGCACAGGGAAACGCGGGTTTGAGCATGGGATGCGAGGGTCGCAGACGCGGAAGTCACAAACGCGGGAGTCGCGTCGCGAAGGTGCCACAAACGCGGGGTTCGAGACCCGTGTTCAAGTCAGGACGCGAGGAGAACGCGGACGCGAGTATAAACTCTGCGTCACGACAAAATGAATAGAACACAGACGCGGGCATGGGATCCGCGTTAGGAAACAAACAGAGAGAAGGGAAGGTGATATTCGTTAAGTGACAAGTCTTGTAATAACAATATATGATGCAAGTCTCGAGGATAAGGTCCATATAGAAAGAAGTGTTTAACCACGACAAACAGTCAAGATTAGTCGACTAGGGAGATGTAGTAGTCGACTAATGAAAGAGTTAGTCGACTATAGATAAGGGACAAGTCGACTAATAGGACTGCGTTATGGGAGAGCTGCGTTTCAGGAAGAAAGGTTAGTCGACTTGGAAATTTTGAATAGTCGACTAGTCAAGGTCGCGTCTCAAAGGACTGCGTCTCAAGGGAGCTGCGTTAGTCG
The DNA here is from genome assembly GCA_038442645.1 of Agave tequilana. Taxonomy (NCBI): domain Eukaryota; kingdom Viridiplantae; phylum Streptophyta; class Magnoliopsida; order Asparagales; family Asparagaceae; genus Agave; species Agave tequilana. Next base: position 87,614 of record JAVJIF010033333.1, on the reverse strand, counting down.
ACTGGGAACAATGGATAGTCGACTAATAAAGTCCGCGTCTCAAAGATCCGCGTCTTCAGAAGAAAAGTTAGTCGACTAGGGGTGATTGCCAAGTCGACTAGGAATGCTGCGTTTCCAAGAAGGGCGCGTTTTAGAAAGAGTTAGTCGACTGGGGGAAACATGCAGTCGACTAACAGAGTTGTGTCTCAGAAATAGGACTGCGTTTCAAAGGGGCTAGTCGACTTATGAATTGGTCAAGTCGACTAATTCTGCCAAACAGTGAGCAAGACTAACTTTGGAAGTTATGGTTTGTTGATATGCAAATACAAGTTAACCAAATCTTTGGCGAGGAAATCACTCGCCTAAAGGTGATCCTTGCTGCGTCCAACGAAGGGAAGTTCGGCCCTAATCCAAAAGGAGGGTACCGGCCCTAAGTCTTGCCGCCGGAGAAGAATGCGGCCCCAATCCAAAAGAGTGGCCGGTCTTCACAAGGTGATGGAGAGAGGTTGAAGGTGCAAGTCTAGTTCACTTTGCCAAAAATGGGATTTTGCAAACGGTGCCACGGGGAGCGACGAGTTGGCTAGTATGAAAGAGCTCGCCGTGGAGGTGAAGATGGTATACTTGGTGGTGGCCAAGGAGGTGTAGGTGGTGGTGGAGATGGTGGTGAAGTTTGGTGGTGGAGATGGGTTCTTGGTGTTAAGAGAGGAAGAAGAGGGTGATATGGATGGTTGGAGTTGGTGCCTTTGTTGTTGGAAAGGTGGAGGAGATGGAGAAGGAAGAAGTGGTGGTGTTGGTGAAGGAGATGGTGGCCAAAGGAGGGAGGAGGAGGCTCTTGGTGGCTTCTCTGTTGGTGGTTGCAGGAAACAAGGAAGAAGAAGAAGAGAAATGAAAGAGAGAGAAGGAGTGGGGTGATTTATATAGTGGGGAAGTAATGATTGCAAGTTTGACTTTGGAAGCTAAGGAATGAAACTTGCGTTTCATTGGAAGGAGATGGGCTGCGTCTCAACAAAATGGTTGGCTACGTTTAGGCCAAAATGGGCCAAACGCGGGAATCAAGGCTGCGTCCAGGGAAGATACCAAAGCTGCGTTTCACAAAAGGACAAAAGTCATGATGACTTGATGGGAGTTGATAGCAGCGCATTAAATGCAGCATGGGGAGGTGAGGAGAGGTTCTCTGCATTAAATGCAGAATCCCAGGAGTGAAGCTCGGGTTTGGCGAGAAGAGAGAAAAAGTGGGAAAATATCTGGACACTATTCCGGTATCTGGGAAAACACCGAAAACTTCGGAAAAGTCCCAAAAATAAAGTAACTTGAAAAGCTTCCCAAAAATTCTCAAAAATAATAAATATTATAAAATGATTTTTGGTGAAATCAGTTTTTAGGAATTCAATCTCATTTTCAAATAAAAATCATAAGGTCAACCGTCAACACCGGTCTTCACCGGGTCGGCCAGATTTTGATAAAATCTGAAAAATCCCAGAAAATATCTGAAAGAAGAAATTATAATTTTAAGAAGTAATATGAAAGCGAAATCTAGAAATTTGATTCCAAGTGTAAATTAAAATTCCTGGAATCAACCGGTGATACTGGCCGACACCGAATCCAGTGAAATTTTGATAAATTTAGAAAATTCTTAGAAAAAGTATTTAGATAGAAAATGTGATTTTAAGAAGTTACTGGAAAGCCGTTTCTTGAAATTTAACTCCGTTTGTAAATTAAAAATTCGAGAATCGATCAGTGGTATCGGTCGTTACCGGTTTTGAAGAATTTCAACTTAATTCAGGAAAATCCCAGAAAATCATAGAAAATCTAAAATATTAAAAAACGATGTTTAAAACTAAAATCAATCAAATCGGAATAACAAAAAGATCAAATCGAGAAATTTACTAGGATCGGGTTCCCGGTTCAGACTAGGGCTGACTCCGAGTCCACGAATCCAGATCCAAGGCAAAACGATCATGCGAACAATTCATATACAAAACAAATACAGGAAGTAAATCAAAATACGATCAGAAAATATGAATACGCAACTAAGTACGTATTCCGGGAACGGGGTGTTACACTCCATCCACCTTACAAAAAATTGCGTCCTCGCAATTTCGATAAGGGGTGAAATGAACACAAAAGATAGGAATGAGGATTATGCCAATCAAGATATGAATAACTATGAGTCGTTCTCCCAGATCGACTGAACGGCTAACTCAAGACTGAGGCATCTCCGCACTTCTGCCGTATATAAACATCCCCTGATGGTGCCATAATAATACTGATCTGATGTCTGCTTATAAAACAACGCTGTCAGAACTTCAAAAGACTACCCCATTCTGAATGATATAAGGTGAGCTGGCTTGGTAAGATAATCAATAATACTTCGATCAGACTGTGAGCCAAAGATGATGAAATCCATAGTGTTGAAGTCCATAATATAATATAAAACCCTGCATGTAAGATGTTATCCTTTTGCAGTAGAATCACTGACGGGCTGCATACTGGGCTTTGCTAACTCTGAAAGACGTAGCCAAGAATATTAAATAACTGTGAAGAATTCGGAATACTGGCTTATGAATGATAACCCGACTGCAGGTGGAACATGTAGAAGATAATCTGAGTCCTGCAAGATTGGTGGAATGGATCATTGATAAGGGTCATGGAGATAGCTCAGATATAGTGATGAAACTCTGTTCAACAGGTCCATGAAAGCACGCTGGGCAGAAGAAATCCGAGGAATGGCTAGAGTGCTAAATACTGAAGGGACTAGCCACGAATGAAACCAAGCCTAGATGAGGTCATCGCGTAACACAGCTCAGGTGTTAAGCATTAGGGTGCGGCGAAGTTAACGCTCTGCGAGGCTCGCATGTGGCGAAGCTCACGCGGCGAAGCCAGCGCGTAACACAACACTAAATGCTAAGCACCAGGGTGCAGCGAAACTCACACCTGGTTAGGTTCACGGATGACTAGAACACGACCCTCGCTTAGCGAGGCTAGCGGAGCCTTTGGTCCACCAAATCAATAAAACTGCCAGGAGTCATTGGCTCTGAGAACACGATCAAGAAATTATAATAATCGAAGCGTGTCCCGAATACTGTCTTCTAAATAATATCCTGACTGCAAATCAGCTCTGAGAATGCCCGAGTTCCCTGAACATAGTTGAAGAAATCATGATCGCTATTGAGGGTAATAGAAATGAAAAATATCATAATTCTGTTTGCTAGAAGTCCTTATTCTGAAACACTGATCTGTACTGGCACTCCTCGTGTAATGATATAGTCTAACTGATTATATAAGTGATAGCTACTCCGCTAGATGTACTGGTCTCCCGTGATGTATCCATAAATATAAGAATATAACGCGGGGTCAAAGATCTGTCTAATATAAGACAATGTGATATACCAGAGTCAAGGAATGCCAGAACATAATGAGAACGAACCATATCTGTCCTGCTGTTACCTCACACTCAACACATATCTTAAGTTGGCATAAAGATCATAAAAATCAGAATAGCAAAAATAAAAGAAGTAGGAATCATGAAATAGGGAGAGAGATAGGACGGACTAGGATTGATGGTGATAGTGCAATGAGGAGGATATGATATAGAGAATTTACCAACTGCCGGACATGCAAAAAAATGGGGATAAATAGTTACGGTCAGTACTGGGTTCCCCCTTCAGATATTGAGCATCCCTTCCTGTTCTCACCCCATCATATAGAACATCCGGACTTCCTCTTTTGTCAGATTATATGTTTGCCTCCTTCTACCAGGTGCCCTAGCTCTTGGTCTCCTTTGTGTATGACTCCACGCTTGATGCTGGGGATGAAGCAAGGTCATTCTGCTAGTAGGTCCTAGATTCCCTCACAACGGTGATACTAGATGAGTTGATCTGATCGGTGCGATGTTCTCTGTCTCCTTGAGCAGGCAATCACTTTTCAACTAATCCCCGAACCCGTATATGTCATAGTTCATAATCTTTCTGGTGGTTATGTTAAAGGTGCCCAGCTCCAGACAATATCCACCGGTCATATGTTGAGGGCAGGGGTGGAGGGATTGCTTAGCTAGTAGGGCATCCAGAGGCCTGTCTGAGCCTTCAACTTCCATCAATTAAGAGGGTCTCTTCACCAACTTCATCTGCAACTCATCCTAATCTTTCTTCTCTGGGTCCATTCCACTTCCCGGATGATGACAAAAGAACTTGAGAATACTCCTTGGGCTGCTTGGGGATAAGAAACATCCTGCTCTTCATCTTCATTTCTCACTTAAGATATTGCTTGCTCGGTTCTCCTTGTCGGCCACCATGTAAAACACCGACCGACTCTGCCTTAGGAATTTTACAGTGTACTTATTTACAATCCAATCTCCCTACCGCAATTTGATAAATCATTCTTTCATTTCTTCCTGGGCTATTACAGAGAAGAATCTTCCTATAGAAATCCTTCGAGAACTAGTCCCAAGTGTTGGGCTTTCCCAGTCTCGCTGCTTCCGCCAACTACTACATCCAGGCTACATCTTCTAACTGAATCTTGATCATTTTCACCTAGTTCTCGTCAGGGACCCAAGTTGACTTAGAAGATCTATCAGGTTTACTGACCAATGCTATGCATCCAGGGCTTCTCCATGCTTGAAAAGATTGCCGGCTGTAATTTCCTGAAATCCAACATGTCGCCTGGCTTCTGTTCCCGGAGTGCAACCAATGATCCTTGGTGCGGGACCTTCGTCTGTACTTGATCGTGTCTCATCATATCTTGCAGAAATAGTCTCAAATCAAGATTTTCTCCGTTAGGGTTACCCTAGGAAGAACCAGAACCGTTATGATTTCCCCATCTTTTCATGTCCGAGTTGGTCCAAGAATAACAAGAAACTGAAGTATGAAAGGATAGGAGAACTTCAGAATTCAAGGATAAGATTATCAAGAGAGAATGGATAACTTTGTACTTATAGTTGGATTGTATAACCAAGACTCATGCACTCCAGTTGCAAATTTCTTTACCATTATTTGCCGACTGGTTGTACTGAGGATGTAAGAGCCTAGGCTCTGATACCAACCTGTAACGCCCCGATCCGGCGGGTACGGAGACGTTACTGCGACGTATATACGCAGGTCAGAAATACCCTCACGTATATACGCTAAGCATCAGTACAGGCAAGAATCAGAGTACGGAAGCAAGTGGTGCATTATACATTCCAACATATGAGTACAATTATAAAGTTATCACCAGAGGTGATCCAATATTACATGAATATTACATCACCGATAGGCGCAAATGCGAGAATACAAGGAGATGTACAAGTATGAACAGTACACCGGCACTCACGAGTTTACAAAGGAAAACTCGAGAGGCACACAGGGGGCCTGGAAGGATAGAGCTCTGGATGATCTACTGGAGATCCACGCTACCCGCTGCGCCACTCTGATTAGCAACCGGGAGAATCCACACGCTCCAATCTCCATGACCTGGACATGAGGATCCAGGGGAGTCAGATGAAACTCCCCAGGCGAGTAGTGATACAAAAGCCAAGTGGCGAGCAAGGGTAAGTATATGTAAAGCGATAAAACCAAATAAAGCCGAGGACGAGCAAATCTGATTGCATGGTTTCAGATCACGGCTTCATAAGACTAGTACGTCGAAGGAATAATCCAAACAAGGAAACCCTCATCTATATACCTTTATCTCATGTCACCATAATCCAAGCACATACAACCCGACTGTACTCAGGGCATGATAAGAAAATGAACAAGAGGCAGGTGGATATAAGGGATAAAGCAGAGTATGAGCAGTTAATACGATAATACTCATAAAGCCGAAAATCCGAAGTAAAATTCAGGACAAGCAAAATATGGTAAGGCATATCACAGATTCATAGCCGTTTAAGTTGCAGGCTTCAGTATGCGTCCCATTCCACATACCTCTACTTACAACTTAAAGAGCAGGTTATTATCATGACACTTTATTATTACTCGTCTTTCCCTGATATCTAGCTATATGAACTAGCGTCCCAGCACACATAGATCCATATCCGAGTAAAGCAAGGTTGTTATTGGAAACCAGCGGGGTATCAACGAACTATGTTTACAGTGGGTCCCGTACATACCCGGGACCACGGCCCAGGATTGTCCCGTTGCTTGGTGACGGAACCAGCCGCAAGGCTAACAGGAGGGACTTATGTATGCCCTTATCAAGATGGTACCAAGAAGGAGGGAGCCAGCACTCCCCTCGGTCGCCTGGAGGCCCACAGGTCAGACCGGAAGTTTTAGTTGCACAACATGCCTAATACCACTGTAAACACGAACACATATTGATAGCCGCAAGTTTCCCCCGACCCGATGCAAGTTGTTCCTTTTATGATTTATTAGATGATTATCAGATTCCGGGAATGAGCAAGAACAAGTCAGGAATGTCATGAATACAGGTATATCAGGAGTACTGGTTCGTACTATAAAGTATCACATGTGTAACAGGAGTACATTTTGTACTATCAAGATGTCAGGTCATCATTCCGTTATCGTGATAATCATGAGAGTCAAGTATATCATGCTGGGTGTCAAGTGATAGCATGACAAGGTGGTGATATTAGACAGGCAACCAGTCATGTCAAGAGATTGATATTAGTCCGGTGGCAAGTCACGACATAACAAGGGGTCTTGCCAAGTAGTAGCATGTCAGGTGCTAGATGGTAACAAATCAGTTGCCAGGTGATATACATGTGTTAAATAGTAGCATGAAAATGACAAGTAGTATAAACAGGTGACAGGCATTAGCATGTAGATGGTAAGTATCAAGCAAAGCATATCAAGTTTGTTAAGTAACAGAATAATAGTTGAACACAATCAAAGAAGGTGTTAGTTCCAAACAGCATAAATCATGAAGAATACAAGTCGACCGATGAAAAATAGGAAAGTCCAAAGGAAGCGAGAACACTCGCTTAACCAATAAAATAGTAAGGCAAGAGGATAGCGAGATCACTCGCCTAAATCTTAGTGAAATCTCTGATATCCGGAATCCAGGAAATCGACGCGTTAGTGCGTTAGAGAGAAAGTAAGGGAGAAGTCCAGGGAGAGAGAAGTATATGAAATTGGAGTGTGCACAGGGAAACGCGGGTTTGAGCATGGGATGCGAGGGTCGCAGACGCGGAAGTCACAAACGCGGGAGTCGCGTCGCGAAGGTGCCACAAACGCGGGGTTCGAGACCCGTGTTCAAGTCAGGACGCGAGGAGAACGCGGACGCGAGTATAAACTCTATGTCACGATAAAATGAATAGAACACAGACGCGGGCATGGGATCCGCGTTAGGAAACAAACAGAGAGAAGGGAAGGTGATATTCGTTAAGTGACAAGTCTTGTAATAACAATATATGATGCAAGTCCCGAGGATAAGGTCCATATAGAAAGAAGTGTTTAACCACGACAAACAGTCAAGATTAGTCGACTAGTGAGATGTAGTAGTCGACTAATGAAAGAGTTAGTCGACTATAGATAGGGACAAGTCGACTAATAGGACTGCGTTATGGGAGAGCTGCGTTTCAGGAAGAAAGGTTAGTCGACTTGGAAATTTTGGATAGTCGACTAGTCAAGGTCGCGTCTCAAAGGACTGCGTCTCAAGGGAGCTGCGTTAGTCGACTGGGAACAATGGATAGTCGACTAATAAAGTCCGCGTCTCAAAGATCCGCGTCTTCAGAAGAAAAGTTAGTCGACTAGGGGTGATTGCCAAGTCGACTAGGAATGCTGCGTTTCCAAGAAGGGCGCGTTTTAGAAAAGAGCTAGTCGACTGGGGGAAACATGCAGTCGACTAACAGAGTTGCGTCTCAGAAATAGGACTGCGTTTCAAAGGGGCTAGTCAACTTATAAATTGGTCAAGTCGACTAATTCTGCCAAACAGTGAGCAAGACTAACTTTGGAAGTTATGGTTTGTTGATATGCAAATACAAGTTAACCAAGTCTTTGGCGAGGAAAATCACTCGCCTAAAGGTGATCCTTGCTGCGTCCAACGAAGGGAAGTTCGGCCCCAATCCAAAAGGAGGGTACCGGCCCTAAGTCTTGCCGCCGGAGAAGAACGCGGCCCCAATCCAAAAGGAGTGGCCGGTCTTCACAAGATGATGGAGAGAGGTTGAAGGTGCAAGTCTAGTTCACTTTGCCAAAAATGGGATTTTGCAAACGGTGCCACGGGGAGCGACGAGTTGGCTAGTATGAAAGAGCTCGCCGTGGAGGTGAAGATGGTATACTTGGTGGTGGCCAAGGAGGTGTAGGTGGTGGTGGAGATGGTGGTGAAGTTTGGTGGTGGAGATGGGTTCTTGGTGTTAAGAGAGGAAGAAGAGGGTGATATGGATGGTTGGAGTTGGTGCCTTTGTTGTTGGAAAGGTGGAGGAGATGGAGAAGGAAGAAGTGGTGGTGTTGGTGAAGGAGATGGTGGCCAAAGGAGGGAGGAGGAGGCTCTTGGTGGCTTCTCTGTTGGTGGTTGCAGGAAAAAAGGAAGAGAAGAAGAAGAGAAATGAAAGAGAGAGAAGGAGTGGGGTGATTTATATAGTGTGGAAGTAATGATTGCAAGTTTGACTTTGGAAGCCAAGGAATGAAACTTGCGTTTCATTAGAAGGAGATGGGCTGCGTCTCAACAAAATGGTTGGCTGCGTTTAGGCCAAAATGGGCCAAACGCGGGAATCAAGGCTGCGTCCAGGGAAGATGCCAAAGCTGCATTTCACAAAAGGACAAAAGTCATGATGACTTGATGGGAGTTGATAGCAGCGCATTAAATGCAGCATGGGGAGGTGAGGAGAGGTTCTCTGCATTAAATGCGGAATCCTAGGAGTGAAGCTCGCGTTTGACGAGAAGAGAGAAAAAGTGGGAAAATATCTGGACACTATTCTGGTATCTGGGAAAACACCGAAAACTTCGGAAAAGTCCCAAAAATAAAGTAACTTGAAAAGCTTCCCAAAAATTCTCAAAAATAATAAATATTATAAAATGATTTTTGGTGAAATCGGTTTTCAGGAATTTAATCTCATTTTCAAAATAAAAATCATATAAAATGATTTTTGGTGAAATCGGTTTTCAGGAATTCAATCTCATTTTCAAATAAAAATCATAAGGTCAACCGTCAACACCGGTCTTCACCGGGTCGGCCAGATTTTGATAAAATCTGAAAAATCTCAGTAAATATCTGAAAGAAGAAATTATAATTCTAAGAAGTAATATGAAAGCGGAATCTAGAAATTTGATTCCAATTGTAAATTAAAATTCCTGGAATCAACCGGTGATACTGGCCGACACCGAATCCAGTGAAATTTTGATAAATTTAGAAAATTCTTAGAAAAGTATTTAGATAGAAAATGTGATTTTAAGAAGTTATTGGAAAGCCGTTTCTTGAAATTCAACTCCGTTTGTAAATTAAAAATCCGAGAATCGATCAGTGGTATCGGTCGATACCGTTTTGAAGAATTTCAACTTAATTCAGGAAAATCCCAGAAAATCATAGAAAATCTAAAATATTAAAAAATGATGTTTAAAACTAAAATCGGTCAAATCGGAATAACAAAAAGATCAAATCGAGAAATTTACTAGGATCGGGTTCCCGGTTCAGACTAGGGCTGACTCCGAGTCCACGAATCCAGATCCAAGGCAAAACGATCATGCGAACAATTCATAATACAAAAAAAATACAGGAAGTAAATCAAAATACGATCAGAAAATACGAATACGCAACTAAGTACGTATTCCGGGAACGGGGTGTTACAAATGGTTACCTCCAATAGATGCAGTCTTGGTAGGTCCCCAATCATCGGTGTGAACATAATCCAGAATGCCCTCGGTGCAGTGAGTCATTGTGCCGAATTTCACCTTGGTCTTCTTTCCGATGACACAATGTTCACAGAAATTCAGTTTGTAGGTTCTGACACCTTTCAATAGTCCTTACTTTGCAAGAGCTTGCAAAGATTTTTCACCTGTGTGTCCGAGCCTCATATGCAATAGCCTGATTGAGTCATCATTTGTATCAGTAGAGGTCGCCACCTGTCCTGTAACAGTACTACCTTTCAAGTAGTAGATATTATTCCGACGGACGCCCTTTAAAACCACCATTGAGCCTTTGGTCATCTTGAGAATTCTATCTTTTATTGATACCTCAAGACCCAATGTTTTCAAAGCATCAATAGAGATAAAATTTCTCTTAAGTTGAGGTACATACCTCACTTTCTTTAATTCTGATATCATCCCATCGAACATCTTGATTTGGACTGTTCCTATACCTTCCATGTTACATGGGCGATCATCACCCATGATAACTGAACATCCTTCTAGCTTCTCGAAAATAGAAAACCAATTCCTATTCGGGTACACAGGTAGGTAGCTCCAGTATCTAATATCCACTCAGCATCTCATGAGTATCCAATAATAGGAGTAGTAACAGAGAAAGAGAATACCAATGAGTCCGAGTCTGATCCACCTACTTGTGAAGAGTACTGACCACCCGTGTGAGGTTTGCCTCAGTCTTTGACTCCTTTTTCTTACCTTTGACCTTTGGATAATCAACTTTCAGTGCCTTAGTTCTTTACAGAAGGTGCACTGGTTCTTCTTCAGATCTCTAAAACCTAGCCTGGACTTCGATCTCCCACATCACCTTTGCCCTTCCTATATGAACCTCTGCCTCTTATCTCCATCGCCTCTACTGATGTACTCCCATGAGAAGATAATCTATTTTACCTCCTTACTTTATAGTTTACAAGAGCAACTGACACTTAGTTAAGTATTTGTCTACCATTGATCAAGGTTAGAGTAAAGGTCTCATACTTTTCATTTGGAAGAGAATTCAAAAGAATCACTGCCTTATCCTCTTCATCTATCTTGACATCCATATTAACTAGATCTGTAAGAAGCTTGGTGTAGTTATTCATGTGTTCATCAATGGAGAATCCTCTCTTCATCTGGAAGCGATAAAGCCTCCTCTTCAATTGCAGTCGCAACTTGATGCTCTTCGTCAGATACTTCTTTTCTAGGATCTCCTACAACTACCTAGTAGATGTTTCATGTAACACATGGTACTTGACGTCTTGTGTCAAATAAGACCTGATCAAACTACATGTTATTCGGTTCATCTTGTCCCAATCTTTTTCAGAAGTAGAATCATGCTTTTTCTCTAATTGTAGAGTGTGCTCGAGGTTTGATGTCGTCAGTGCATCCATCACCTCGCACCTCCATATGTCGAAGTTGTTCTTGCTATCGAACTTTACCATATCAATTTTCAAAGGATGTGGACTCATAAATTTCACCGTAGATGTACTATTTTTGGCCATCTTCTCAATGGTTTCCTCAAAGCAATGCGAAAGCAAACGGGTTAGATTAAACAAACTAGATAAAGATAGGATCTTTACCTTAAGAAGAGTTTTTGAAATGATCTACTCCACCGAATCTGATTCTTTGAGCAATGCAAACGTTGTTTTGAGATCAACACACGATCCTACAAACAGTCCCAACGCTGTTTCGAGATCGACACACGATATCCGCCAAAATAGCAAACAATACTCTTGGAATCAACACACGATCCCATGACGAAACTGGGATTCTCTGATACCACTTGTTGTGCGCGAGGCAACAATCAGCAAGGAACCTAATAGATGCAGCAGAGAAGTACCCCAAGAACAGCAAGAATAAGAAACAAGAGAGAAAGCAACACAATATTAACGAGGTTCGGCAATTTGCCTATGTCCTTGGGGCAAGTGGGAGAGAGTTTTATTGATTCAACAACTAATACAATTTGTACCTTGCATACAATTCAAGAGGGCTCTGCCCCTTTATTTATTGCCAAAGAGACCCAGGAATTTAGGAAACCCCAATTAGATTCGTCTCCAATTCAGAAACAAAGTCCGAATCCTGAAAGGAGAGACAGATCTACACCCAGATACACCTGTCGGTCGATCGGGCGGTCGACTGACCTAAGCACCCAGTCACCTGGTCAGTCGACCTTGTTCAACCGAGAGTTTTTCATGTCGGTCAGTCGACCGAGCAGTCGACCGTTACCTGCTACGATCGACCGGGCGGTCGACCGAGCTATCTTGTGCACGTTTGTGCACACCAGTAGAACGAGCGGTCGACCGACCCTTCTTTTTGCACACCGATTGACCGGGCGGTCGACCGGCCCTGCTACTGGCCTGATATAAGCTCTATTCTCGCGCCGTTCTTGCTCCTAGTGGCTTTCAATCTCTGCTGTATGTTTCCTGATGAGTTTGAAAAAAACTCCATCATACATTTTTATCTTCTCTCTCCCTACAAAGCCTACGTTCACTGGTGAAGGAGGAGAGAAAGATGCACTATTCTAATAGTGGTCACTCAGGACAACCGCACATATAAAGATTTCCTGAAAATAACTTAATAAAAGGCATCTCAAAAAATTTTCGCGCATGGCATCTATTACAGACTCTAGTTATCAATTATAGTAATATGTTTGATGTTGATATTTTATTTTGTTTTCAAGAGAAGATGGCGGTCCAAGAAGGTCCAATCGAATTGGAGAAGGCTATTACGACCAAGGCAACGACCAATGAGAAATCCACCTATAGAGATAGATGTAGGGAGAAGTACCCACACGACAAGAACAGAGAAATAAGAGAAAAAAAGCAAGCCAACAGAATATTTAATGAGGTTTGGCAATTTGCCTACGTCCTCGGGGCAAGGGAGAGAGTTCTTATTGAATTTAATCAATTATAGGTTACAAATATTCGGAATACTACCCTCCTTATATAGCTAAAGAATCTATGAAGAAAAGGAAACCAAAAACACCAACATCGAATCAGAAACGGATTTTGAATCAGATTTAGAAACAGGCCGCGCAACAGAGTTAGTCGACTTATAACATCGATAAGTCGACTTATAACCTTAATTAGTCAACAAATACATAGTGTAACGCCCTGATTCTGCGGGTACGGAGACGTTACTGCAACGTATATACGCAAGTTAGAAATACCCTTACGTATATACGCTAAGCATCAGTACAGGCAAGAATCAGAGTACGGAAGCAAGTGGTGCATTATACATTCCAACACATGAGTACAATTACAAAGTTATCACCAGAGGTGATCCAATATTACATGAATATTACATCACCGATAGGCGCAAATGCGAGAATACAAGGAGATGTACAAGTATGAACAGTACACCGGCACTCACGAGTTTACAAAAGGAAAACTCGAGAGGCACACAGGCGGCCTGGAAGGATAGAGCTCTGGATGATCTGCTGGAGATCCACACTACCGCTGCGCCACTCTGATTAGCAACCGGGAGAATCCACACGCTCCAAGCTCCATGACCTGGACATGAGGATCCAGGGGAGTCAGATTGTAACACCCCGAATTTTTAAACCCTGATTTAAAATATAAATCTCGAATGATTATGTTAATTTTGTGTGTAATAATTTTTAATTTAATTTTGGGAATGTCTAGTGGTATATATGAATATACCTATATCATGATATATATGTGACTTGTATTTCAATGAGATGAAATACTAGTATTATACTTGAAATACTTGTATTTGCCAAGAAAATAATTCATGGCAATTTATTATATTATATTCTTAGTGGAGGGAGTAGGTATGCATGAGAGGGGAGATCAAGGGCCTAGATCTTCTTGATTTGGGGGAGTGACACTTGGATGAAAGGGGGTGGCAAACTTGTAATATTTTGGAGTGGGGATATTAAAAGAGTCAAGACAAATTTTGCTCCTTCATCCTCATCCTAGAGAGCTTTCTTCATGGAGAAGAAACCCTAGAACCTAAATGAAACCCATCTCCACTTCATGCTTCCAAATTTCTCCCACTAAATTTTCCTCCCTCTCCCCTTGGATCTGAAGGCGCGCGCGCGTGAGGCCAGCAGCGGCGGCCAGCCAGGCGGCGGCCGCCAGGCCGCGGCTGGGCGGCGGCCAGCCGGGCCGCGGAGGGCGACGGGGCCGGTCGGATTGGATGAGGTGTGTGGGTTTTCCCCTCTTTCTTTTTCTCAAATTTCATCTTTTGGAAATCCCTAAGTTTGATCTATTGGTTGAATAAAAATTTTTCCCTTGAGCTATTCATGCCATTATCCCTTGAAATTTTATGGCTCTCTAAAGTATGTAGTAATAAAAATTGGATCTTGAGATATATTGAGTTAATCCCATTATATAAAGTGATGAGTAGGAGGTTGCATGATGGATTTGTCATGTGGTAATGGGACTTATCGAATTTCAGATTTAGTGTAAATCTAAACCCTAGTACTCCCAATCTTACACTTTAAGTTCATGGGAATGAAACTTTAATTAGAGGTGTGTGAGACTAAAATTTGAGAAATTTTTATTCCTTCTTAAATGGGTCGAATTCTTAAATAAATCATGGGCAAATGCATGTTGAATCTATTGGTGACAACCCTAACCCTATGTAAAAGCATGATGTGGAAAGAAGGGTTACGGTTTTGTGTTAGTTTAAATTTTACCAAGAAGTATACTCTTGTAATTTGTATATGATTCTATCTTGTGAAATCGAACTGAGGTTGGTATTGATTATCAGTAAGTAAACGAGGTTAAACCAAAATTTTAGGTGACATTATATCAAAAGTTCAAGTATCGATTAACGTATTATTAATAGAAGACAAGATTAACCTATAGCATGGTATTAGTGTCATAAATGCGTGGCTCGTTACGATTGGGGGAGATCAAGTTATAGATTTCTCCTAACCTTTAGTATAGATGGAGGATCTTGAAGCTTTTCACACTTGTGAGGGTTGAACCTCTTGCTATTCTTACATAATAATCTGTGCAATCGAATCAATATTTGATCTTGGTCATGTTAATGAGATAAGAAGGAAAGTTTCATGATATAAGTTAAAATATAAAGTGGGAGGTGACTTAAAGAGGGACTTGTGATAAATCATGTAGTGATCAAATTATGCATACTCTTATAAAAAAATTCTTGTGACCACAAATCTAAATACTTTAGTTCATGACTTACTTATAATTAAAGTTAGATGAAGAAATAATAGGAAAAGTGGAAAATTTGTTAATAGAGCACCTTTGGAATAGTAACGCAAATCTGTTAAAATCTGTCCAGATTTGAGACCTGAAACATGGGGTTTCTTTCGTAAGGATATATAATGAGAAATAGGTCATGTGATATACCGTTGGAAAGCTAATCGAGTCTACTTTCCAACCGTGCCCACGGTGTCCTAATCCAATATCTGTGCTGGGAATTATCACTGGAACATGATAACTCGTCGAAAGTGCAAAGTTGCAGAATTTTAGATGTCTAAATGATTTTCTATTTATTTCAGTTTTTCGTGCGACTTAAGTGGGTCATATATTATATTGCTAGAGAAGTGAATTAAATGTTCTAAATACGTGTATGTTATATGACATGCTAGAGAAGAGATAGGTTTGGCCAAAGTGTGATGTTTAGAAAATAGGGAACTTGAATAAGAAATTAAACTAATGATTTATATGATGGTAAGCATTAAATTGCAACATTCATATTGAAGCTTGTAAATACTAAATTGTACACTAGTGAGAATGCTACTCATGCAAAGAGTTGAGCGATAAAACATCAACGGAGGAAATAAGCTCACACGTATGAACTCGTGAGTAAGTTGAGGTGATCATACACACACAAATACATATACGCATCTAAATTATTATACACATGTGCAAGTGATGTATATGAATGTGTACCTTACATGTGCAAGTGATGTATATGAGTGTGTATCTTATATGTGCAAGTGATGTATATGAATGTGTACCTTACATGTGCAAGTGATGTATATGAGTGTGTATCTTATATGTGCAAGTGATGTATATGAGTGTGTATCTTATATGTGCAAGTGATGTATACGAATGTGTATCTTGTATGTGCAAGTAGTTAGTGGCGTGATATGGATGAAATTCTATGTTATGTTTGTGTAATGGCTTTGCTTATGTGCATAGTTTTTATTCTTGTGGGATGAGTTATTTTATCCCTATAGTAGGAAGGGGCCGGCGGGAGCCGGTAGGAAGGGGGAAGACGGTGGGAAAAAGAGGTGTTCATCTAAAATTGTAGGAAGGGGCCGGCGGGAGCCGGTAGGAGGAGAAGACGGTGTAAATGTATGTTGTTCATTGTAGGAAGGGACCGGCGGGAGCCGGTAGGAGGGGAAGACGATGTTATGAAAGTAGCTCATTTTATAACTGTAGGAAGGGGCCGGCGGGAGCCGGTAGGACGGGGAAGACGGTGAATTGTTCGTGTATTCTTTAAAATGTTGGGGTGATGAAATGTTACTTGTTGATGTGATGTTTATAAAAGATGTTTGTGTTATCATAAGTTAGAATTGTTATGACTTGAATTATATCATGCTAGGGGTATGTTGGATGTGTTATCATATATGTCAATGAAACCATCAAAAAACAAGTTTGGCTGATTGAAATGAATATCATATATTGGGTGAAAATGTACATGTGAATCCGTGCTTTACTTGAAGGGTGAAGCGTTATTGTATTATGAGAAATATGATACGATTGTATGCTATATAATTACGACTTGTGAAGTAAATGTTATCTGAATGCATAAACTAGGTTTATGGCATAACTCTTGTGGTTAATGTATAATAGCGTGAAACACAAAGTACGTGGGTAATACACACTATGTACACATAAGACGAGAGAGTTTGTTATGTAACTCTTAGACCTTATCACACATAAATATGAGAATCCAAGAAAGAAATTGGGGAATACAATTATAAGAGTCTGACCGTCCTCAGAGATTTTAGAGGCTGAGGCCTTAATTATTAAACTATCGGATGCCTTCGATTCTTGCCTTCTTACTGTTCAGGTTTCTATCGTTGCATGAATATTCATATTCTCTCTTTGAGATATTATCATTTCTTGATTTATTTCCTGACTCACTCATTGAGCTGTCGAGCTCACCCTCCCACAGACTGATTTATTGCAGGTTGCTTGGAGGCAGGGGTCAGGGTTATGCTGCATAGGGTTCGTTCTAATGTCAATTCAACTCTTGTATTTTGGGACATTTGTGTTTGGGGATGATATATATGTGGGTCATGGGAGGCATGATTAATCTTGTATATACATATGTGGAGAACCTTATGGTAGTTTCATTTCAAGTTGACATTTGAGTTATTTTTATTGAGTTGTAACAATAAGAAGTGTATTATCTATATAATGCCCATGAGAAGTTGAAAGTTATGAATTCTGAAAGCCTATGGATGCCGAGATAGAAACTCTAGAGTTTATGTTATTTTGTTTCTCCATAAGTAGGCTGATGTTAGCCGAAATTAGTATATCTGTATTGGATATTATATCCGACCAGTAATTACAAAGGAGGTGCTGCTGAAATTTTTAAGAATTAAGGAAATGATTTGATTAATCGGTTTTGTAAGTGGAGATTATGCAAATTGAGGATTTATTAAACTGGGACCGTTATAGTTGGTATCAGAGCGCAGGATATAGAATGAGGATAGATTTAGAATAGTTATGATAGAAAGAGGATTGGATTTGTATGATTGATATGCGTGGCTGTGTTATGCATGTATGTGAAAATGTTGTTTGATATGATTGGTTAAAGGGGGGTAGGAGTTCTTACGTGTATAATTAATCCCGAACCACGAGATATTTGATCACTGCCTTATGTTCGGATTATGGTACCCACATGCCATAATTCGGATGTGCTCTGCTAGGGTGTGGGCCCTCAGTATGAGCTGCCAGTGGTATGGGACACTGGAGTAAGGGAATGATCAAAATATCAAGTGAGTCAAGATTAATTTGGATCGTAAGGACATAGTATAGTTGATCAAGAAATAATGAATCTTGAGGAGAATGATTGAGAAAAAAAATATTGCATCAAATAAAGATTTTGTAATATGCAAGAGAAATGCAAAGTTTTATGCTTACTCACTTCAGGTAGCAAGTTTCGAGGACGAAACTTTTGTAAGGAGGGTAGAATGTAACACCCCGAATTTTTAAACCCTGATTTAAAATATAAATCTCGAATGATTATGTTAATTTTGTGTGTAATAATTTTTAATTTAATTTTGGGAATGTCTAGTGGTATATATGAATATACCTATATCATGATATATATGTGACTTGTATTTCAATGAGATGAAATACTAGTATTATACTTGAAATACTTGTATTTGCCAAGAAAATACATACATGGCAATTTATTATATTATATTCTTAGTGGAGGGAGTAGGTATGCATGAGAGGGGAGATCAAGGGCCTAGATCTTCTTGATTTGGGGAGTGACACTTGGATGAAAGGGGGTGGCAAACTTGTAATATTTTGGAGTGGGGATATTAAAGAGTCAAGACAAATTTTGCTCCTTCATCCTCATCCTAGAGAGCTTTCTTCATGGAGAAGAAACCCTAGAACCTAAATGAAACCCATCTCCACTTCATGCTTCCAAATTTCTCCCACTAAATTTTCCTCCCTCTCCCCTTGGATCTGAAGGCGCGCGCGCGTGAGGCCAGCAGCGGCGGCCAGCCAGGCGGCGGCCGGCCAGGCCGCGGCTGGGCGCCGGCCGGCCAGGCGGCGGCCGGCCAGGCCGCGGCTGGGCGGCGGCCAGCCGGGCCGCGGAGGGCGACGGGGCCGGTCGGATTGGATGAGGTGAGTGGGTTTTCCCCTCTTTCTTTTTCTCAAATTTCATCTTTTGGAAATCCCTAAGTTTGATCTATTGGTTGAATAAAAATTTTTCCCTTGAGCTATTCATGCCATTATCCCTTGAAATTTTATGGCTCTCTAAAGTATGTAGTAATAAAAATTGGATCTTGAGATATATTGAGTTAATCCCATTATATAAAGTGATGAGTAGGAGGTTGCATGATGGATTTGTCATGTGGTAATGGGACTTATCGAATTTCAGATTTAGTGTAAATCTAAACCCTAGTACTCCCAATCTTACACTTTAAGTTCATGGGAATGAAACTTTAATTAGAGGTGTGTGAGAGTAAAATTTGAGAAATTTTTATTCCTTCTTAAATTGGGTCGAATTCTTAAATAAATCATGGGCAAATGCATGTTGAATCTATTGGTGACAACCCTAACCCTATGTAAAAGCATGATGTGGAAAGAAGGGTTACGGTTTTGTGTTAGTTTAAATTTTACCAAGAAGTATACTCTTGTAATTTGTATATGATTCTATCTTGTGAAATCGAACTGAGGTTGGTATTGATTATCAGTAAGTAAACGAGGTTAAACCAAAATTTTAGGTGACATTATATCAAAAGTTCAAGTATCGATTAACGTATTATTAATAGAAGACAAGATTAACCTATAGCATGGTATTAGTGTCATAAATGCGTGGCTCGTTACGATTGGGGGAGATCAAGTTATAGATTTCTCCTAACCTTTAGTATAGATGGAGGATCTTGAAGCTTTTCACACTTGTGAGGGTTGAACCTCTTGCTATTCTTACATAATAATCTGTGCAATCGAATCAATATTTGATCTTGGTCATGTTAATGAGATAAGAAGGAAAGTTTCATGATATAAGTTAAAATATGAAGTGGGAGGTGACTTAAAGAGGGACTTGTGATAAATCATGTAGTGATCAAATTATGCATACTCTTATAAAAAAATTCTTGTGACCACAAATCTAAATACTTTAGTTCATGACTTACTTATAATTAAAGTTAGATGAAGAAATAATAGGAAAGTGGAAAATTTGTTAATAGAGCACCTTGGAATAGTAACGCAAATCTGTTAAAATCTGTCCAGATTTGAGACCTGAAACATGGGGTTTCTTTCGTAAGGATATATAATGAGAAATAGGTCATGTGATATACCGTTAGAAAGCTAATCGAGTCTACTTTCCAACCGTGCCCACGGTGTCCTAATCCAATATCTGTGCTGGGAATTATCACTGGAACATGATAACTCGTCGAAAGTGCAAAGTTGCAGAATTTTAGATGTCTAAATGATTTTCTATTTATTTCAGTTTTTCGTGCGACTTAAGTGGGTCATATATTATATTGCTAGAGAAGTGAATTAAATGTTCTAAATACGTGTATGTTATATGACATGCTAGAGAAGAGATAGGTTTGGCCAAAGTGTGATGTTTAGAAAATAGGGAACTTGAATAAGAAATTAAACTAATGATTTATATGATGATAAGCATTAAATTGCAACATTCATATTGAAGCTTGTAAATACTAAATTGTACACTAGTGAGAATGCTACTCATGCAAAGAGTTGAGCGATAAAAACATCAACGGAGGAAATAAGCTCACACGTAGGAACTCGTGAGTAAGTTGAGGTGATCATACACACACAAATACATATACGCATCTAAATTATTATACACATGTGCAAGTGATGTATATGAATGTGTACCTTACATGTGCAAGTGATGTATATGAGTGTGTATCTTATATGTGCAAGTGATGTATATGAATGTGTACCTTACATGTGCAAGTGATGTATATGAGTGTGTACCTTATATGTGCAAGTGATGTATATGAGTGTGTATCTTATATGTGCAAGTGATGTATACGAATGTGTATCTTGTATGTGCAAGTAGTTAGTGGCGCGATATGGATGAAATTCTATGTTATGTTTGTGTAATGGCTTTGCTTATGTGCATAGTTTTTATTCTTGTGGGATGAGTTGTTTTATCCCTATAGTAGGAAGGGGCCGGCGGGAGCCGGTAGGAAGGGGGAAGACGGTGGGAAAAAGAGGTGTTCATCTAAAATTGTAGGAAGGGGCCGGCGGGAGCCGGTAGGAGGAGAAGACGGTGTAAATGTATGTTGTTCATTGTAGGAAGGGACCGGCGGGAGCCGGTAGGAGGGGAAGACGGTGTTATGAAAGTAGCTCATTTTATAACTGTAGGAAGGGGCCGGCGGGAGCCGGTAGGAGGGGGAAGACGGTGAATTGTTCGTGTATTCTTTAAAATGTTGGGGTGATGAAATGTTACTTGTTGATGTGATGTTTATAAAAGATGTTTGTGTTATCATAAGTTAGAAATTGTTATGACTTGAATTATATCATGCTAGGGGTATGTTGGATGTGTTATCATATATGTCAATGAAACCATCAAAATACAAGTTTGGCTGATTGAAATGAATATCATATATTGGGTGAAAATGTACATGTGAATCCGTGCTTTACTTGAAGGGTGAAGCGTTATTGTATTATGAGAAATATGATATGATTGTATGCTATATAATTACGACTTGTGAAGTAAGTGTTATCTGAATGCATAAACTAGGTTTATGGGATAACTCTTGTGGTTAATGTATAATAGCGTGAAACACAAAGTACGTGGGTAATACACACTATGTACACATAAGACGAGAGAGTTTGTTATGTAACTCTTAGACCTTATCACACATAAATATGAGAATCCAAGAAAGAAATTGGGGAATACAATTATAAGAGTCTGACCGTCCTCAGAAATTTTAGAGGCTGAGGCCTTAATTATTAAACTATCGGATGCCTTCGATTCTTGCCTTCTTACTGTTCAGGTTTTTTTCGTTGCATGAATATTCATATTCTCTCTTTGAGATATTATCATTTCTTGATTTATTTCCTGACTCACTCATTGAGCTGTCGAGCTCACCCTCCCACAGACTGATTTATTGCAGGTTGCTTGGAGGCAGGGGTCAGGGTTATGCGGCATAGGGTTCGTTCTGATGTCAATTCAACTCTTGTATTTTGGGACATTTGTGTTGGGGATGATATATATGTGGGTCATGGGAGGCATGATTAATCTTGTATATACATATGTGGAGAACCTTATGGTAGTTTCATTTCAAGTTGACATTTGAGTTATTTTTATTGAGTTGTAACAATAAGAAGTGTATTATCTATATAATGCCCATGAGAAGTTGAAAGTTATGAATTCTGAAAGCCTATGGATGCCGAGATAGAAACTCTAGAGTTTATGTTATTTTGTTTCTCCATAAGTAGGCTGATGTTAGCCGAAATTAGTATATCTGTATTGGATATTATATCCGACCAGTAATTACAAAGGAGATGCTGCTGAAATTTTTAAGAATTAAGGAAATGATTTGATTAATCGGTTTTGTAAGTGGAGATTATGCAAATTGAGGATTTATTAAACTGGGACCGTTATACAGATGAAACTCCCCAGGCGAGTGGTGAAGCAAAAGCCAAGTGGCGAGCAAGGGTAAGTATATGTAAAGCGATAAAACTAAATAAAACCGAGGACGAGCAAATCTGATTGTATGGTTTCAGATCACGGCTTCATAAGACTAGTACGTCGAAGGAATAATCCAAACAAGGAAACCCTCATCTATATACCTTTGTCTCATGTCACCATAATCCAAGCACATACAACCCGACTGTACTCAGGGCATGATAAGAAAATGAACAGGAGGCAGATGGATACAAGGATAAAGCAGAGCATGAGCAGTTAATACTATAATACTCATAAAGCCGAAAAATCCGAAGTAAAATCCCGGACAAGCAAATATGGTAAGGCATATCACAGATTCATAGCCGTTTAAGTCGCAGGCTTCAGTATGCGTCCCATTCCACATACCTCTACTTACAACTTAAAGAGCCAGTTATTATCTTGACACTTTATTATTACTCGTCTTACCCTGATATCTAGCTATGTGAACTAGCGTCCCAGCACACATAGATCCATATCCGAGTAAAGCAAGGTTGTTATTGGAACCAGCGGGGGTATCAACGAACTATGTTTACAGTGGGTCCCGTACATACCCGGGACCACGGCCCAGGATTGTTCCGTTGCTTGGTGACGGAACCAGCCGCAAGGCTAACAGGAGGGACTTATGTATGCCCTTATCATGATGGTACCAGGAAGGAGGGAGCCAGCACTCCCCTCGGTCGCCTGGAGGCCCACAGGTCAGACCGGAAATTTTAGTTGCACAACATGCCTAGTACCACTATAAACACGAACACATATTGATAGCTGCAAGTTTCCCCCGACCCGATGCAAGTTGTCTCATTTTACGGTTTATTAGATGATTATCAGATTTCGGGAATGAGCAAGAGCAAGTCAGGATTATCAGGAATACAAGTATTTCAGGAGTACGGTTGTACTATCAAGATGTCAGGTCATCATTCCCGTTATCGTGATAATCATGAGAGTCAAGTATATCATGCTGGGTGTCAAGAGATAGCATGATAGGAGGATGATATTTGGCAAGTAACCAGTCATGTCAAGAGATTGATATTAGTCCGGTGGCAAGTCATATCATAACAAGAGGTCTTGCCAAGTGGTAGCATGTCCGATGTTAGGTGATAACAAATCAGTTGCCAGGTGATATACATGTGTTAAATATGAAGATGACAGGTATGAAGTAACGGCATGTATTAAGCAGTAGCTGAGCACAACCAAGCGGAGCTGAGTAAGCTGGAAGTACAGACAGCAAACAGTATTTAACACTGGAGCGTCTGGCGAGGTTACCGGGACGACTCGACTGAAGTGCGAGCGGTAAATCCGGCAGCAACTCGCCTAGACGAATCTAGTGGTAAAGCGCTGAACGCTGATCATGATAACCAGGCGGAGCTGAACAAGCTGGAGGCACAGGCAGCGAACAGAGTTTAGACACTAATGCGCTCTGCGAGGTTACCGGGACACTCGGATCAAGATACGAGTAGAAAATCCGGCAGCAACTCGCCTAAACGAATTTAGTGAATAAAGCACTGAGCGCTAAGCATGCTCACCAGACGGAGCTGAGAACCTGACGGTCCCAATCACGTCTCTTTCGAGATAGTGAGTGACCGGAGGCTGAAGGGTCCAGAGAAACCTGACGGTCCCAATCACGTCTCTTTCGAGATAGTGAGTGACCGGAGGCTGAAGGGTCCAGAGAAACCTGACGGTCCCAATCACGTCTCTTTCGAGATAGTGAGTGACCGGAGGCTGAAGGATCAGCCACGCATGGTATGAAGCAGTAGAATACATCACAGGCATAGTATATGTACAAGAATGAAACTACCCTAGTACAAGCATTCGTCACAGAGCAATACATGTCCAGTCATTGGCACTCGGCCATACACAAATATGGGGACTCAGCCCAATACAAAATACATGAAAACATGGAATAAAATACATGTCGACCCGACGAAGCGGGGAAACCCAAATGGAGGCGAGAGCGAGGACACTCGCCTAAATCACCGGAAAGCCGAAAAGTCTGGAATCCATGGAACTCGCGCACGCGCCATAAAATAATATATAATTATGAAGAGAGAGAAAGTAAAGAGGAGAGAGAAAGAGTTAGAGAGAGAAAGAGGGAGAAAGGGACACAGGGAGACGCGGGCTTATGAGAGTGAGACGCGGGGGGTCGCAGACGCGGGAGTCGCGTCGCGGGATTAGCAAACGCAGAATCACAGACGCGGGAGTCGCGTTGCGTAGGAGCCACAAACGCGGGGTTCGAGACCCGCGTTTAAATCAGGACGCGAGGAGAACGCAGACGCGGTCGTGGGTCCCGCGTCGCGTTAGCACGAGGAGAACACAGACGCGGGTATTATCTCCGCGTCGTGTTAACATGAGAGGAACGCAGACGCGAGTCTGGACTCCGCGTCACGTCAGAATGAATAGAACACAGACGCGGACATGAGCTCCGCGTTGCGCCGATACAAGAACGCGTAGATCGCGTTAAACAGATACCAAGAACGCGAAGACTCGCGTAAGGAATTGCCTGGACGCGGGAGTGAGATCCGCGTCTAACAATCAACAGATAGAAAGAGAGAGACAGGGAAAAGGTGATCTCTTTGGTGGTGGTGTCGTTGCAATTGTCACCGAAGTGATTACCGGAATAATCGTGAACGATTACCGGAATAATCACCGGAGCCGGAATGATCACCGGAATAATCGTGAACGATTACCGGAATGATCACCGTTGATATTGTCCGAAATGATTACCGGAATAATCGTAAACGATTACCGGAATAACCATCGGAGACGTTGCCGACGTAGAGAGCTCGGCCCCAATCCAAAAGGAGTGGCCGGCCCTGATAAGAGTCATTTTTCAAATGGAGAAGACGAACAGGAAGAGGAACCAGGAAGAGAGAGAGAGACCCAGGAGAGAGTGAGAGGTCCAAGAGAGAGAGAGAGAGAGATGAAGGCAGGAGAGAGAGAGAGAGAACCAGGGAGAGAGAAAGAAAGGGAAGGGGGTTGCCCCCTGGCTCCCGCACACAGCGCCCCCCTCTGGGGGCGCTCTGCCTGGCCGCCGGCCAGGTGGCGGCGCCGGGCGGCGCCGGCCACCGGCAGAGAAGAGGGGGCAGCGCCCCCTCAACAGAGAAGGGAGGGGGCTGTGCCCCTCTCCAGCAAAAGAAAAGAGAAGGGGGGCCATTGCCCCCCTCTCAGGCCACGCACAGGGGGCCCAGGTGGGCCCCCTGGCCGCCCACGGCCGCCGGCACGCCGCCGGCGGCGCCAGACTGGGGTGGCGCCGGCCACCCCGAGGAGAAGGAGGAGGGGGCTGCTGCCCCTCCACAACAGCGCACAGGGGGCCTAAGGCCCCTGGCCGCGCCCAAGGCCGCCGGCTCACCGCCGGCGGCGGCCTGCCCACGCCGGGGCGCCGGAGGAGAAGTGGAGAGGCCGGCGATGATGGTGGGGCCGAGCCGGATCTGGGGAGGAAGAGAGAAGGGAAAGAAAAGGAAAAGAAAGGAAAGGAAAGAAAAGAAAAGAAAAGAAAAAGAGAGAGGATATGGAGGTGGCCGGAGGTGGGGGTTCTCCTCGCCGGCGACGAGGTGGCCGGAGATGGTGGTGGCCGGTTGGGTGCTGGTCGCCAGATGAAGAAGAAGAAGAAGAGAAGAGAAAAGATATGGAGGGAAAGGAAAGAGAAGAAAAGAAAAAGAAAAAGAAAAAGAAAAGGAGAGAGAGTGATAGGGATGGTGATGGGAGAGAATTAAATGGGGGGTGGTGTCGCCCACGTGGGGGGAGTGGGCTGCGGTTGGTGGGAGAAAAGAAAGGAAAGAAAGAAAGAAAAGAAAGATTGGAAAAATAATAATATTATAATATGGCCGCGAAATATCAACTGTTCCAGAAAAATCCCCAAAAATACCCAGAGGTAGAAAACATCATCCTGAGGAATAATATGAAATCGGTTTTCAGAAATAAAATCCCATTTTCAAATTAAAATCCGGAAGTCAACCGCCGATACCGGTCTGCACCGGGTCGGCCGGATTTTGATAAATTCCGAAAAATCCCAGAAAATGTATTAAAGAATAAAATATGATTTTATGAAGTAAAGTGAAAGCAGAATTCAGAAATTCAATCCCGATTGTAAACTAAAAATCCTGGAATCAACCAGCGATACTGGCCGATACCGAATCCAGTGGAATTTTCATAAATTCATAAAATCCTCAGAAAAAGTATTTAGATAGGAAATGTGGTTTTAAGAAATAATGTAAAAAGACACTTCTAGTAATTCTAATCCGTTTGCAAATTAAAAATCCGGGAATCGGTCAGCGGCACTGGTCGACACCGGTTTTGAAGATTTTCAACTTAATTCAGGAAAATTCCAGAAAATCATAGAAAATCTAAAATATTGGGAAATGATGTTTAAAACTAAAATCGGTCAAATCGGAATACCGGAATGTCCAAATCGAGCAATACTCTAGGATCGGGCCCTCGGTTCAGATTAGGGCTGACTCCGAGTCCACGAATCCAAATCCAAGACAAAACGTTCATATAAAGAATTCACAATACAAAACAAATACAGGAAGTAAATCGAAAAAATACGATCGAAAAATCTGAATACGCAACTAAGTACGTATTCTGGGAGCGGGGTGTTACACATAGATTAGTCAACTAGTCTGTAACAAAATAGAAACTTTCAACTCTCTATTTGTCACATTAGTCGACTAGTCTTGTAACCTAGTCGACTATACTTCGTTTCCACCTGTGCATTCCAACTTTGATACGACCAATATGCTTTCGTATTCGATCCTATTAATTGCAGTGCTCTTTGGATAACCTTCAACAGAGTTTAACAAACCCTTTTAACAAGTTTTTACCCTCTTTTCCTACAATTCTCCACCTCGGTCAAGATTTCTCAAATCTGAGCCAAACTCCAACAAACACCAGGTGAAATCGACACACGATCTCGGCGAAATTGACACACAATCTTGGCTTGAGAGCTCTAAACGAAATCGACACAGATATCGACTTGGCTAACAGATGAAACCTGGTTCCTTCAAAATGAATCACCAGCATAGATACAATTGATTTCTACTGATCACACCAGATCCAAATTGAGTTTGTCTTCCCCTCAGGCAACGCTCTCCAAACTCCAATATCAATTGTAAGATTCCAACTTCAGCTCAGCTATCCAATGGAATGCACAATGCATGCCTTCCCACTACTCCACCGAAGAGAAATAATACCATATGAGCAGGCCAACAAACATGTTTACAACTCAGCAACTGAATGGAACACCATTCTAAATTGACCTGAAGAAGAACCCAACATAAGCCAACACTGACTCTCCAACTTACTGGCTCTCTCAAGTCCAAATGTCTTCAAGACGGTCCAGCCAAATCTGAGTAGAGTACACCAAACACTATCATCGGCTTCAATAAACTGGATGCATACCCTCTTTATGTAAGCTTAACTATCTTCTCTCCATAAGATCAAACGTTTATTGAGATCACAACACTTAATCTCTACGTGAGTCCAACTCTTCACCTCCACGTGAAGTCCCAATCAGCTTCTCGAGAACCCATAATAGCTTTATACGGGTTGCATCACCAAATGGCTGCACCTTTACGGCTGCCTACGTACCTTGCTCAAGTGATCAAGCCAACCGTAGTTCATTGAAATGAGCTCCACTGAGCTCAAGCGCCTGTGAATGAATATTCAGCAGCGAACCAAACTGGCTGAGTCATATGAATTTTTTACTACCGTTATGGAGAACAACGGCCTTCAACTTGAGCTTGTCGCGGTCACAAGCTTGAGATTCATGCGTCTTCACCACTTTCATGGTTTTATCTTAGTTCTAATTGCTGCAAATAATTTGACATTCTCGTCAATATCTTCAACCTGTTCAGCATCAGAACTGACTACATGATCTCCACCTGGTGTCACATCTAGTAAAGTACTAACTGATACCGAACCAACTTGAGGTGGTGGAGTAGCATCAACCTCCACCCGCTGTGATACATCCTTAGCCTTTGTCCTCTCCACCTGCTTAGAGACGGTAGAGTTCAACAATGAAGTCTTATCAAATACGACATGCTGTCTTAATACGATCTTCTTGTTTTCAGGCTCCCACAACCTATAACCTTTCATATTTCTTTTGACATCTAAAAACACAAACTTATTTGCTCACGGATTCACTTTGTCATTTTTGGCACTAAAGTAGGCTGGACTTCTAAATTCCCACAGCAAATCATGATCTTGAGCAGGCTTCCAACAAAACTTTCAATGGAGTTTTACCTCCTGTCGCAGTTGATGATAATCGATTTATGAGATGGCTAGCATACACAATCACCTCAGCCCAAAATGATTTGTCTAATTATGCATTAGAAACAAACACCGAGCCTTCTCTAGCAATAAACAGTTTATCTCCTTAGCCAACGCATGTAATCTATCTGTGAAGTGAGCACCAATACCAGTGTTCTGGCCAAATCGTAGGAATTGATTTTTGTATCTTCAATATTACCAATTTGTAGCTCCTTGATCTTCCTACCAGTCTGCTTCTCCATCATAGCCTTCCACTTCACCAATATACCTTAGGTTTCATACCTTTGTCTTATAGGATAAATTCAATAATGCCTAGATAAATTATCAATAAAAAAGACAAAGTACTTATGACCTCCAAGCTATGCAGTCTTAGCAGGTCCTCAAATACTTTTATATGAACACAATCAAGAAGACCTTCAGAGTGGTGAGTAGTGGTGCTGAATTTCACCTTCTTCTTGTCCAGAATGTCGTGTTCACCCAATTTCATGTTTCAGGTAGATGCACCTTCCAATGATCCCTTCTTTGCTGGAGCTTGCAAAGACTTTTCTCCTCCATGTCCGAGCCTCATCTGCCAGACCTGTGTGATAATATCATCTGAAGAAATAGAAGTCCCCCCTAACCTGTAACTATTCTACCCTTCAAGTAGTAGAGATTGTTCTAGCGGACGTTCTTCATAACCACCATTGAGCCTTTGGTCACCTTGAGAACACCATCTCGTATGGATACTACAAGACCCAACATTTTCAAAACACCACAGAGATAAGATTTCTTTTGAGTTGAGATACATACCTCACTTCCTTCAATCCTCGTACTATCCCATCAACCATCTTGATACAGACTGTACCTATCCCTTCTACATTTTACGGATGATCATCACTCATGATAGTGAAACATCCATCTAGCTTCTCAAAGCTAGAAAACTAGTTCCTGTTCGGGCACTATGATAGATAGCTCCTGTATCTAAGATCCACTCAGCAATATCTGAGTAACTAATAGTAGGAGTAGTAACAGAGAAAAATATCGATGAGTCTGAGTCCGACCCATCCGCCTGTGAAGTACTGGGGTAAGTACTGACCACCTGTGCGAGATTTGCCTTGGCTTCGACTCTTTCTTCTTACTTTTAGCCTTCGAACAATCAATCCTCTAGTGCCCTAGCTCCTTGCATAAGGCGCACTGGTTCTTTTTCAGATCTCTGAAACCTGCTCTAGACTTCGATCTTTCCTGATCACCTCTGCCCTTCTGATTGGAACTCCTGCCTCTTACCGCCAATGTCTTTACTATTGTCCTTTTAGAAGAAGACAGTCTGTCCTGCCTCCTTATTTCATAATTCATAAGAGCAGCAGACACTTCATTGTAGTTAAATGATTATCTTCTGTTGATCAAGGTAAGAGTAAAGGTCTCATATTCTTCTTCAGGAAGAGAATTCAATAGAGTTACTGCCTTATCCTCTTCATCGATCATCACATCCACATTAATTAGGTATGTAAGAAGCTTTTTGTAGCTATTCATGTGTTCATCAATGGATATTCCTCTCTTTATTTGAAAACGATAAAGCCTTTTCTTCAACTGTAACCTTGATTTGATGCTTTTTGTTTGATGCTTTTCGTCTGATACTTTTCTCCAGGATCTCCCACAACTGCCTAGCAAATGTTTCGTGTAACACATGATACTTGATGTCTTATGTCAAACAAGACCTGATCAAGCCACACTTCGTCTAATTCATCTTTTCCTAATCTTCTTCAGTAGTAGAATCACACTTTTTCTTCAACCGTAAAGTGTCTTCGAGGTTTGATATCGTCAATGCATCCATCACCTCACATCTCCACATATCGAAGTTGTTCTTTCTGTCGAACTTCACCACATCAATCCTCAATGGATGTGGATTCACGAATTTCACCGTAGATGTACTATCTCTAGCCATCTTCTCAACTGATTCCTCAAACAATGCGGAAAACAATAGAGTTAGATCAAAAAACTAGAAAAAGATAGGATCTTTACCTCAAAGCGAAGCCCTCAAAGAGTTTTCGAAGCGATCTACTCTTCCAAATTTGATTCTTTAAGCAATCCAAACGTTGTTTTGAGATTGACACACGATCCCACAAACAGTCCTAACGCTGCTATGAGATCGACACAAGATCTTTATAAAATAGCCGCCAATGCCCTTGGAATCGACACACGATCCCACTCCTAGGATGCTCTAATACCACTTCTTGCAACCGAGGCAACAATCAATGATCAATCCACCAATAGAGATAGATACAGCGGAGAAGTACCCACACGATAAGAATAGAGAAACAAGAGGGAAAAAAGCAAGCTAACACAATATTTAACGAGGTTTGACAATTTGCCTATGTCTTTGGGGTAAAGGAAGAGAGTTCTTATAGAATTCATCAATTACGGGTTACAAATATTGGGGACACTACCTCTCCTTATATAGCCAAAGAATCCATGAAGAAAAGGAAACTAAAAACACCAAAATCGGATCAGAAACGGATTCTGAATCAGATTTGAAAACAGTCCGCGCAACAAAGTTAGTCGACTTATAACACTGATTAGTCGACTTATAACCTTGATTAGTCGACTAATATATAGATTAGTCGACTAGTCTGTAAAAAACAGAAACTTCCAACTCTCTGTTAGTCACATTAGTCGACTAGTCTTTTAACCTAGTCGACTATACTTGGTTCCCACCTATGCAATCCAAATTTGATACGACCGATACGCTTTCATATTCGATCTTATTGATTGCAACGTTTTTTGGCTAACCTTCAACAGAGTTTAATAAACCCTTTTAATAAAATTTTACCCTCTCCCTACAAAGATGATGGCTTGAAGTAGAAAAAGCAAACTGAGGTGGAGCAGATTAGTCGAGTGCATAGTTGACTAATGCTTGGACTAGTCGACTAGACAAGATACAGAGAAGAGAGTAGATTAGATGAGTGTATAGTTGACTAATGCTTAGACTAGTCGACTAAACAAGATACAGAGAAGAGAGTATTTTACAGGAGCCAACATATAGATTTTATAAGTCGACTAATGGAAGATTAGTCGACTAATTAGTCATTCTGAAGTGTGAGCAATTTTCTTTTTAGGCGCGTGAGAGTTTCTTTTTCTGGTAGAGTTCGAATAGGATTTAGATTCTATTCATAAAAAGTTTGTTTCTAAAGTTTAAAGGGATAGAATTCTTTTAGATTAAGGAGATCAACTCCTAATAGAACTGATCAAGATTCTTCAGCATCCGACGGTCATGATCATCTCATAATCCAAATAGGAGTTGTATTGTAAAATCTTATAAATAAAAGTTGTAACCCAGTAGATTGTATTTTGAATAAGATAAGAGGAAGCAAAGAAAGAGAGAGGAAGGTAACGGTGCAAAGAGAGAAGGTATACTCTTGTAATCTAGCTGTAGATTCAAGAGGAATGTAAATACCTATAGAATCAGAAAAATATTAGATTTCTTGTACTAAGTTTATTAATAAAAATCTCTCAAGTTCTCTTCAGTGGACGTAGGTCGAGTTTGGTCCGAACTACGTTAAATCCGCTTATTATTGTTATTACTCTTTTGTCTTAGTGTTGCTAACTTGCTCTACAGTAGTTTTTCTTTTGCAAGCATTGTCATATTGCTATAGGTTTTGTTGCGCACAATAGCTGGCATCAGAACGCCTGTTATACACAGCAGTGGAAAAGTATTTCCTCCAAATCTATTAAAATCTGTTCCGTACTGAAGAAATATTTCAATCCACGAGAATTCAAACATATTGCTAGAAACTTAATTAAACCAAGTGAATTTTGAGAAAATTTGAGCTGAATTTTTGGGCGTGATCCGTTACTAGAAACGTACGAGAGATAGTTGGAATGTATTATCCTTCCATTGAGGATGAACGTAGTATATTCATATGTTCAATTTTGTTTCTGAATGAATGAGATATTCAAGTCGGAAATTGACCTAAGTCAGTAGCTAAGATCAGACCAAAAGAGTGAAAACTTTTTATTTTCACATTGGATGTGATATGGAAAGTTGAGTGATTTAAATATAAAAAGTTAGGAGTTAAGGGCATGCCCTTAGTGTACTTAGAGTTTTTACGCACCTGCCCTCGCGCACGCTGCTGCCGCCCGCCTTGGCTTGGCAGTAGTGTTGGTGCTGGTGCGGTGTGGACTGATGCACATGACCCAATCCTTTTTGGACTAGACCGTGCCTGTATGGCAAACCTGCCTATATCATTTTGAATCGAGCATGAGTTGCGCTCCGACGGGTGTTTAGATATTCCCTTTAAATGTCAAGAAACTGTGCACTTGCCAAAGTGTTAGAAGTAAATGACCTCATTTAACCTAATTTCACAAGCCACCTCCTATATCATTAAAAACTCAATTTTGAATACCACAATATGGTTCGCAAGGTTTATGTTTTTATTTTTTGTTAAAAATTCTTCGGGAAAAAAAGTTCCCCTTCTAATGGCAAGGTTGAATGAACCCCACGCAAAGTGCAAAATCAAATAGAATGGGAAAACAATAGGACCTCCTATAATCTATTCTGAAATTATACCACTACGTGATGTCTTAGTGGTGACTAGACAACTATGAGACTTTGTGATATTATAAAGTAATTATTTACAATATTCTAATAGAACATGGATCTAAGAAGTTTAATTGATAAGCAAAACTTGCTAGAAAACCTTTGTAGTGTATGGGGTTTATGCAATTTACCCAAATCGTAATCACTAGAAAGTTGGAGCTCTCTATTCAAATCAATAAAAACAAAAAAAATTTTGAGTAAAGAATCTAAAAGAATTAGATTAAGAATGGAAGAATATAAAATATTATTATCATTTTATTTTTGAGAATATAGGTTGTAATTTAGTGCAAGGGGTTTTTGAAAACTAAACTTCTTGTCTAATGCAAAGAGATTTTATTACAATAGTACAGTAACACTTATGTAAAATAATAATATTTGTTATAAACTAACTATCATAGATAATATAAGCGATTGTCAAAATATATAAGTAACTTAAACGAAGATTTTCTTAAATATAATTGGGATTTCTAAATATAATAGTTAAAAATCTTCTTATTTTAATATAATTCCCATAAATTTATGTCTCTATAAATTTTTAATATAATAAAAAACGAATAAATAATCCAAAAATTAACTCAACTTAAAGGCTGCATACGGAAATTGAGATTATTCCGTAATTGCTGTCATTTTCACTGACTATTTGAAATAACTGAGAGATTTTTGGGGTTATATCAAATCTAGAAAGAAAAAAAAAAGTGGGGGTTATATCTAAATAGAGAAATTTGGGCGAGGTAAACCCAAAAAACTTCAACAGCAATGCCCCCCCCCCCCCCCCCCCCCCCCCCCCCCCCCCCCCCAACAATAATAGCTTTTAAAGAAAAGTTGGGTTCTTCATTTTGCTGTGCAAAATCATATGGAGATCATTAGGGTTCCAAGGGTGCAGAGGCAGACAACAACAGTGTGTAAGCTCCCCTTCAATCTCCTTGATTTGTTCATGAAAAACTTTCTTTTTATATTATTCTCTTATTTATTTTCCTCCATCTTTGTGCGCGGTTTTGCAACTCTTACAGGTCTTTGATAAAAAATCAAATTCATTAGATATACTTTCATTTCAATGAATCAAACATCAGTAATTGAGTAGAAGTAGACTTCAAATTTTTCCTAACCCTCGGTTTCAGTTTGATATGAGCATATACAACTAAAAGTCCTAGATTATCCTAAAATGCGACAAATTCCACGGTTCTAATACTTGTTGTGAAGGTATGATCTTTTTTGAAGATTAAGAGAAACTTCAAGTTGTAGAAATTTGTGGTTGCCAGTAAGAATGTTAGAGATGAAATTTGCATGGAAGTTCTCTTATCAGTGGCCTGGAATGCCTAATGCCTGACTGAAAGGAGAAAGAATACAGATTGCAAGGTGTTATAGGGGAAACCAACTAGGATAAAAGCTGCATACATAATTTAGGCTTACATAATCTATGTATGTATATGTGGCATTCTTAACAAGTTTATTGGACTGAGCATACAGATAGTTTGGTGACTACATCAAGTTAGATACAAAGCTATGCTTGTCAGTATTTAATAAACTCATATCCTATAACAGAAGTAAAGCATATTTACTTGTTACAGCACCTAATGGTCCATCTCACATCCATTAACAGCAGTAAAGCGAGTAACTTATACGGAGTTTGACACCATGACTGAAATTAAGAACAATACCACACTGGAATTCGAGAGGAGATTCTATCTTGCACACCGTAGGTCCGATCCCAAATGGTATGATAGCATAAGGATATCTTTTCTTCTCTTCCTCACAAGCAGGGTCAAATCTCTCTGGCTGGAACATGTCAGACTCTGGAAAGTTCTTGGGATCTTTGGCCAGAACCCCTACTGCTAGCCAAACCCATGTTCCCTGCAATAAATATCACAAACATGATAGGGGTATATGAATCAAATCTTTTCTTGTGTAATTTACTTAGCTATCTCAGCCTTCAAATTGAGGGATGGATGCAAACTGAGGCAGACATTGGAATGAACTCAAATCATCAAATTCTAATGCCATTGAGTTACAAGGCAATGATAACATGATTGGTTGCACATACCTTCTGCAGGACATAGCCTCCAACTTCAACTTGCTTTGATGTTTCTCTTGCAATCAAGGGTGACACCGTATAGAATCTCATTGTTGTAAGAATTAAATAGACTTTAATGCGGATAAATTGTCATGGATCTAGAATCAATCATCTCAAGAAATCAAATACATAATTAAAACAATACTAAATTCATACCTGAAGCCATTGAAAGGTGGAAGAAGAACGTAAATGGATGAAGATCTGATCTTTCTCTTTAATCCTGCAAGAACCCTAATGCAGACCCTTCTTCTCTCTGTCTCCTTTTCTTTTCACAACCTTGCAATTATGATGGAATTCTCTTTCATACTCATAAAATAATGAGCCTAGGTTATATTCTTTTCAGGAGGAGAGATGAGGGTCTAACATTTACCAAAATAACCCTGAGATAAAACCACCCATCATGGTTCCTTTATACCTCATGTTATTATTAACTTATATATAAATGTAACTTTAATATGGGCATCTTTAATATCAGTTAACTTTAATTAGGAATCCAATGTTAATTAACCAAGGTTATTGGGCCACCTTAATGTGAGATTAACATTCTCCCACTTGGACCATTAACCGATTAGGTTAAAAACTTTAGAAAACAAATAAAAGAAAAGACTCATTTTTTTCAAAACATTTTGACTCCATTGGATTCCATACTGAAAAACTTTGACACGTGATCACGAATTTTAAAAACAACAACTGATAAGCCCAAATATGAAATACTGTAATACTGCAATTAGATTGGACCATCAATGCGAGTCATAGCGGTTATACAACATCCATGTCATACTCCCTTCTATGCACCACAACATTGATAACCCTTACTAATTGAGTCCATAACCAAAATGACCCCTGTAATTGTCTTGTAAAGACATTTCCTGTTTAACATACATCCATATAAAATATGTGCACACATAATTGGATAACAGGAAATACAGAAACAAACTTTCATTTGCGCAATAATGTCAATTACATAAGTACCAAAACATACATTTACAGATTGCTCAAAAGACCCATTCTAACAACATGTTCCTTAAATGTCTTTGGAGGCAATCCCTTTGTCATTGGATCAGCAACCATTAAAGTGGTACTTATACTTTCAATTGACACTTTCTGTTTCTCAACTCTTTCTCTAACCACCATGTACTTCAGTTCTATGTGTCTAGAACCATTAGAGTACTTACCATTCTTAGAGAAGAAAACGGCTGCTGTATTATCACAATATATCTTCAGCGGCTTAGCAATAGAGTCAACTACACCAAGTGCTGAGATAAAATTCCTTAACCATAATGCATGATTCGAGGCTTCAAAACATGCTATGAACTCAGCCTCCATCGTGGATGAAGCAGTGATAGACTGCTTTACACTCTTCCACGAAATTGCCCCACCTGCTAGCAAGAAAATAAAGCCTGAGGTAGACTTCCTGCTATCTGGGCAACCAGCAAAATCTGAGTCCGAATAGCCAATCACTACCACTGATCAGATCTCCTATATGTGAGCATTAGGTCCTTCGTTCCCTGAAGATACCGCATTACCTTCTTAGCTAATTTTCAGTGCTCCATTCCTGGATTGCTCTGGTATCTTCCCAATATCCCAACAGCATAACTGATATCTGGCCTGGTACAAGTGTGTGCATACATCAAGCTCCCAACTGCTGACGCATAAGGAACTTTCTGCATTTGACCCTTTTCTAAGTCATTTCTAGGACACTGGCTCCCACTTAATTTGTCACCCCTCATAATGGGTGCAGGACTGGTTGAACACATTTCCATATGAAATCTTTTCAAGACTCGATTGATATAACCTTTCTGAGACAATCCTAGCAATCCTCGAGATCTATCCCTAAAGATCTCTATGCCAATAACATAAGTTGCCTCACCCATATCAACCATCTGAAAATTCTTGGTAAGATAGCTTTTAGTTTCATACAGCAAACCAATATCTACTACTGGCTAACAAGATATCATCCACATACAGAACCAAAAAGATAAACTTGCTCCCACTAGTCTTTAGATATATACACTGATCAACAGTGTTTTATGTAAATCCGAAAGAGGTAATGGTATCATTAAACTTTATATACCATTGCCTGGAAGCTTGTTTAAGTCCGTATATGGATTTCTTTAATTTGCAAGCCAAGTGTTCTTTACCTTCATTTGCGAACCCTTCAGGTTGCTCCATGTAAATTTCCTCATCCAAATCTCCATTTAGAAAAGTCGTTTTCACATCCATTTGATGTAACTCCAAATCATAATGAGCTACAAGGGCCATAATGATTCTAAGAGAATCCTTCTTTGATACTAGAGAGAAGGTTTCTCTATAGTCAATGCCTTCTTTCTGAGTGAAACCTTTAGCCACAAGTCTGGTCTTATATCGTTCGATATTGCCTTTAGAGTCGCGCTTGGTCTTAAAGACCCATTTTCACCCGACTTTCTTACAGTTATTAGGCAATTCGACGAAATCTCAGACTTTATTTTGGTCCATAGATTTCAACTCTTCATTTATAGCATCAACCCATTTACTAGAATCATTGCATTCTATGGCTTGTGAAAATGAAACTGGATCTTTATTTATCCCAATATCATAATCAGATTCCTGTAGATACACCACATAATCATCTGAAATGGCAGATTTTCTTTCCCTTTGAGATCTTCTCAAAGCTGCCGGTTGTGGTGGTTCTACAATATTTTCAATGGCAATATCCTCATGGAGTGGTGAACCAACATTATTATGTTGTTCTGGTATCTCAGCTTGATGATCAAGTTGAGGGACAACAATTTCTCTTGAAGGAAAGGGTATTGGGATATTTACCCTTACCTCCTCAAGATCTACCTTTCTTGGTTCATCACTCCCACTAATTTCGCCATTCTCAAGGAATCTGGCATTACCAGTTTCAACTATTCTTGTACTATGGTTAGGACAATAAAATTTGTACCCCTTAGACTTTTCTGGATAACCAATGAAATACCCAGATATTGTTCTTGAGTCTAATTTCTTTTCTTGTGGATTATATATTCT
Source organism: Agave tequilana (assembly GCA_038442645.1). Classification (NCBI taxonomy): domain Eukaryota; kingdom Viridiplantae; phylum Streptophyta; class Magnoliopsida; order Asparagales; family Asparagaceae; genus Agave; species Agave tequilana. Next base: position 49,606 of record JAVJIF010033333.1, on the reverse strand, counting down.
AGCCTCTGCTGGACAACCCCAAACATGTAAATGTCTTAAACTAGGTTTCCTACCAGTCCACAATTCGAAAGGAGTCGTTGGGACTGCCTTACTAGGAACCCTGTTCAAGATATACATAGCAGTCTTTAAGGCTTCATTCCACAATGAATTGGGTACAATAGAGAAGCTCATCATGCTCCTAACCATATCCATAAGTGTCCAGTTTCGCCTTTCAGCAACACCATTCTGCTGAGGCATACCTGGCATTGTGTATTGAGCACAAATACCACGCTTTTCTAGAAATTTGGCAAATGGGTCAGGATTTTGTCCTGACTCATCATATCTACCATAAAATTCACCACCTCGATCTGATCTTATGATTTTAACTTTTCTATCTAATTGTCTCTCGACCTCTGTAATGAACACCTCAAGGATGTCAACGGCCTGAGACTTTTCATGAATTAGATATACATAACCATAACGTGACAGATCATCTATAAAGATAATGAAATATCTCTCTCCCGTAAAATATGGAATGGAGAGTGGTCCGCAAATATCTGTATGAATTATTTCAAGAAGCTCTTTACTTCTTGTGGCACCTTTCTTGGTGTGTTTTGTTTGCTTTCCTTTTATGCAATCCACACACACATCAAAATCAGTGAAGTCTAGGTTATCCAAAATCCCATTCTTCACTAATCTTTCAATTCTATCCCTGGAGATATGCCCCAGTCGCCTATGCCACAAGATAGAGGAATTTTCATTAATTAAGCCACGTTTAATACCAACATTCGAATGCAGAGATAAAAGAGATTGTGCAAACTCATCATTCAATGAAATTTTATATAAACCATCACATAAAATTCCATGTCCAACCGACATTGAATTAAACATTAAACTGAGTTTTCCACAACTGAATAAAACAAAATATCCTAAAACATCTAATTTGGATAATGACATTAAGTTCCTAGAAATCGAAGGTACATAAAAAGTATCATCAAGATTCATCTGATGACCCGTCTCTAAGAGTAGTCGGTAAGTACCAACAGCCTCGACCTCCACTTTGAGACGGTTCCCCATAAAGACAAATCTCTCACTTTCCTTCGGTTTCCGGGTTGTAAGGAATCCCTGCATTGAATTAGTTATATGAGTTGTGGCTCCAGAGTCAATCCACCAAGTATTAGAAGGAACTTCAGCAAGATTTGATTCATAACATACAAAAGAAAGATTTATACCTTTCTTTTCGAACCAAGCCTTCCTCTTGTTGCAGTCCTTCTTCACATGTCCTTTTCTTCCACAGAAGTAGCATTTGACAGTGAAAACCTTTCTATGACCTTGGCTACTTTCCCCATGGTCATTTCCTTTCTTTGATGGAAACCTCTTACCTCTTCCATATTTACCTTTCTTATGGATAGCTCCTTGAGTTACTGCCAACACTGAGTGCTGTCCTTCTTGCCTCAGTCTCACTTCCTCTTGTACACACATACCAGTCAGCTCATTCAGATTCCACTTATTCTTATGAGTATTATAGTGGATCTTGAATGGCCCAAACTGAGAGGGAAGTGAGTTGAGGATGAACTGTACTAAGAAGGATTCATCCACTTTCATTCCCAGTGATCCTAACTTCGCAGCCTTATCAGTCATATTAAGAATGTGTTGTTGAACTCCTCTACTACCATCATATTTCATGGTGGTAAGTTCAGCCATAAGGGTGCCAGCTAATGACTTATCTGCAGACTTAAATCGGTCTCTTACAGCAGATAAAAGTTCAGATGCACTAGTAGTATGTGGGAGTGAAGTCTTGATGTTATTGGCTATGGTCATCTTTATGAACATGAGACTGAGTCTATTCGACCTTTCCCAAGCTTTGGCATGGCTAGCCTGTTCTGCTGTACTTTCAGCAGTCACTTTATCAGGTTTCTCAACTATTAGAGCCATGTCAAGGTCCAGAACACCCAGTGTAAATTGTACATGTTCAAACCACTCAGAGAAGTTTGTACCATCCAGGGCTGGAATGCTAGTTGCATGAGTGTGAAGGGAAGTGGGAACGTTCACTGAAACAAAATAGGACATAGCTCACATTAAGCCACGAATCAATACAAAGTTTTAAATTTAATTAAGATGAACTATTGATATCACTTTGATTTTTCCTTTGGGCGAAACCTAAGCATATCTAGTGTTCACTCTTTAGGTGAGACTCTTTTATCACCTATGTAGGTCTAATATAATTTATGCTACTTAGACAGTAAGTCATGTTACCTTGGGTATCCAATTCTACACCACTAAGTTGCATAAATTACACTACCCTACCCCGGTTCCTAATTATTTGAAAGAGACTTTCCTTTGGGCCAGTCTCAATCTTCTAACTAGAACCGCCATCGAGAGTATTATTGTCTTTAATGTCACCTACATTGACAAGTCTTTTATGTAGTTGTATATTCATAAGGTCTACTAACATAGGTCACTTTGGCAACTACTAAATCAATAAGCCTTATGAATACAAAACTAACCAATAATATTCTCTAATCTTTTATTTGAGTAATACTATAATACTCCAATTCTATTACTTGACCAACATCAATCAATATTAACACAATGACTTAAATGTGTAACATACATTATGATTGAATCAAACAAGCATTAGTCGACTACAAGAAAGACTAGTCGACTTGGGTCAAGTCAAGTCGACTATACATTTAGGTCTAGTCGACTAGGGCAACGCAAGGTTAGTCGACTATATCAATATTATTAGTCGACTATATATTTTATTAGTCGACTACAAATTTTATTAGTCGACTCCTGTTGGAAGGCAACTCTCGGTTAAATTATTAGTCGACTTGGGAAAATAGTTAGTCGACTATACATTTTATTAGTCGACTACTCAACATAATTAGTCGACTCCTGTACCGAAACAGAGAGTTCTTAAGTTTCTGGAAAAATACTTAGTCGACTAGTGTTTCGGGCTAGTCGACTAATAGGCGACGAAGCTGTTATCGCGGGCAGTTCCAGATTGCCGGCGGAAATATTTAATTAGGGAAAATTAGGGTTAATAATTCCTGAAATTTGATCCCAATTAATTGTACAATTAGAGGAAATTGAACAGAACATTAGGGTTAATAAATCCTCTTAAAATTCTACAATTAAAAGATCAAAAAATTTAATTTTATGAACTGTTAATCAAAAACCCTAATTTTCCATAATCCATAATCCAAGATGTATTGATTCTAAAACCCAGGCTCTGATACCAAATGTAAGAATTAAATAGACTTTAATGCGGATAAATTGTCATGGATCTAGAATCAATCATCTCAAGAAATCAAATACATAATTAAAACAATACTAAATTCATACCTGAAGCCATTGAAAGGTGGAAGAAGAACGTAGATGGAAAAAGATCTGATCTTTCTCTTTAATCCTGCAAGAACCGTAATGCAGACCCTTCTTCTCTCTGTCTCCTTTTCTTTTCACAACCTTGTATTATGATGGAATTCTCTTTCATACTCATAAAATAATGAGCCTAGGTTATATTCTTTTCAGGAGGAGAGATGAGGGCCTAACATTTACCAAAATAACCCTGAGATAAAACCACCCATCATGGTTCCTTTATACCTCATGTTATTATTAACTTATATATAAATGTAACTTTAATATGGGCATCTTTAATATCAGTTAACTTTAATTAGGAATCCAATGTTAATTAACCAAGGTTATTGGGCCACCTTAATGTGAGATTAACAATTGTCTCTTTTATCACCTGAAAGTGAGTGGTAAGATTGCATGTTGCAGGTCTTGACAAGGTCATCGCGTGAGCTTGTTTGGTGGTTTCTTTTGGAGAAGCCTAGTTGGGTTTGTATTGTCTGCTCCATTTTGGCATCCACAGTGCCCACCCCCCCCCCCAACCAAAAAAAAAAAAAAAAACCCAAACAGCTTGTATCTTCTTATCGTTATTATTTTTAATAAAACTTTGGGGCTAAGGCCCCGTTCTCTCTAAAAAAAAGAGAAAAGTTCATATCCTTTAAAAAAAAAGGTGAAAAGTTCATATCCTTTTGAGCTTTTACAAATGTTTGATAAGCTTTTTTTATTTTACTCGATATTATCCCCAATTAAACTTGTGGAAGCTACAGATCATTTGAAATAATATTTATACGTCACTTGGTCGACAGTATTATCTAATAAGCCATTCGGCATGTTTATGATCTTAAAGAGGTCCCCTTTTTTCATTGTTTCTCATAATACTAGTTTTCCAGTATGATGTCTCCTTTAGAATGTCCTTTTATGTTTTTTATTTTTGTAATGCTTTATGTTTTTACTCTCTATGTATTGCGCGAGAGGCAACAACCAATGAAGAATCCACCAATTAGAGATAGATGCAGTCGGAGAAGTACCCACACGACAAGAACAGAGAAACAAGGGAGAAAAATAAGCCAACACAATATTTAACGAGGTTCGGCAATTTGCCTACGTCCTCGGGCAAGGGGGAGAGAGATTTTATTGATTTAACAATCAATACAAGCGAGTACCAGAGGGATACTTTTAGGGATACAATACATGAGGGCTCTAGCCCATATTTATAGTCAGAGAGTCTCATGGATTTAGAAAATCCTGATTGGATTCGACCCCAAAATAGAAAAGGAGTCCGAATCCAGAAAGGAGAAAAAATACGTCTGTCGGTCGACCGACCCCTGGTCTGTGCACGTCATGCACGTCGTGCACACTGGTCTGTGTACGTCGTGCACCCCTTGTCTGTGCACGTCGTGCACACTGGTCGACCGGGCGGTCGACCAGGCTCTGTCAACTGGTCGACCGAGCGGTCGATCGGGCCCTGTCCAGGCCTACTTCAATGTCGTCCTCGCTCCCTTTGACTTTCGATCTCTGCGCTATCTCCTCTATTTCCTTTATCTCCACTCTCCCTGCAATTATCCACCTCGGTGAAGATTTTTCAAATCTAAGCCGAACTCCAACGAACATCTGGGGAAATTAACACACGATCTCAATGAAATCGACACACGATCTCGGCGAAATCGATACATGATCTCGACTTGGCCAAGAGACGAAACATGTTCCTTCAAACGAATCGCCAGCACACGTACAATTGATTTTCACTGATCTCACCAGACCCAAATTGAGTTTGTCGTTGCCACTTGCAACTCTTGCCAAACTCTAATATCAATTGTAAGCTTTTAACTTCAGCTCAGCTATTCAAATGGAATGCACCATATATGCCTTCCCATCACTCCACCTGAGGAGAAATACCATACGAGCCGACCAACGAACGTGTCTCCAACTCAGAAACTTAATAGAACTCTATTCCAATTGACCTCAAGAAGAATCCATGATGAGCCAACGCTGACTCTCCAACTGACTGGCTCTCTCCAGTCCATCATGTCTTCAAGATGGTCTAACTAAATCTGAGTAGAGCACATCAAACACCATTATCGGATTTAACAAACTGGATGCACAATCTCTTATGCAAGCTTAACCATCTTCTCACCAGAAGATCAACTGTTCATCGAGATCACAATGCTTTACCTCTACATGAAGTCTAACTCTTCATCTCTATGTGAAGTTTAACTCTTCACCTCTACGTGAAATCTCAATCAGCTTCTCGAAAACCCAAATACACCAGATAGCTTCATACATGTTGCATCACCAAATGATTGCGCCTTTACGGCTGCCTACGTACCTTGCCCAAGGGATCAAGCCAACCGTAGTTCATTTAGAATGAGCCCCATCAAGCTCAAGCAATTGTGATTGAATCTTCAGCAGCGAACCAAACTGGCTGAGTCATATAAATCTCCTCACTACCGTCATGGAGAACAACGACCTTCAACTTGAGTTTGTCGCGGTCATAAACTTGAGATTCATGCTTCTTTACCCACTTTCGTGGTTTTATCTTGGTTTCAATTACTGCGAATAATTCAACATCCTCATCAATGTCTTAAATCTGTTCAGCATCAAAACTGCCTACATGATTTTCACCCGGTGTCACATCCGGTGAAGTCCTCACTGATACCTAACCAACTGGAGATGGTGGAGTAGCATCAACCTCCACCCGCTGCGATACTTTCTTGGTCTTTGTCTTCTCCACCTGTTGAGAGACGGTAGACTTTAACACTGAAGTCTCATCAAGCATGACATGCTGACTCAACACGATCTTCTTATTTTCGAGGTCCCATAACCTGTATCTTTCATATTTCTTTTGACACCTAAAAACACAAACTTCTTTGCTCGCGGATTCACCTTGCCATCTTTGCACTAAAGTAAGCCGGGCTTTCAAATTTTCGCAGCAAACCATGATCTTGAGTAGCTTTCTTAGACCAAACTTCTAGTAGAGTTTTACCTCCTATCACAGTCGATGCCAATTCATTCATGAGATGGCTAGCATACACAATCACCTCAGCCCAAAATGATTTATCTAATCGTGCATTAGACAACAAACACCGAGCCTTCTCTAGCAAGGAACAGTTTATCTTCTTAGATGTCTTCCATCTGTGAAGTGAGTACCAATACCGGTGTTCTGGCCAAATTGTAGGAATCGGTTATTGTATCTTTTAACATTACTAATTTGTAGCTCCTTGATCTTCATACCAGTCTGCTTCTCCATCATATCCTTCCACTTCACCAACATACCTAGGGCTTCAAGTCTGTCTCATGGGATATATCCAACAATGCCTAGATAAATTATCAATAAAAAAGACAACGTATCTATGACCTTCAAGTGATGCAGTCTTAGCAGGTCCCAAAATACTTACGTGAATACAATCAAGAAGACCTTCAGAGTGGTAAGTAATGGTACTGAATTTCACCTTCTTCTTGTTCAGAACGCTGTGTTCACTCAATTTCATGTTGGAGGTAGATGCACCTTCCAATGATCCCTTCTTTGCTAGAGCTTGCAAAAACTTTTTACCTCCGTGTCCGACCCTCATCTGCCAGCCCTGTGTGCAAACATCATCTGAAAAAATAGAAGTATTTACCTGCTCTGTAACTGTACTATATTTCAAGTAGCAGAGATTGTTCCGGCGGAACCACCATTGAGTCTTTGGTCATCTTGAGAATACCATCTCGTATAGATACCACAAGACCCAACGTTTTCAAAGCACCAACAGAGATAAGATTTCTTTTGAGTTGAGATACATACCTCACTTTCTTCAATTCTCGTACTATCCCATCAAACATCTTGATACGGACTGTACATATCCCTTTCACATTACACGGATGATCATCACCTATGATCGTGAAGTATCCATCTAGCTTCTCAAAGTTAGAAAACCAGTCCTTATTCGGGCACACGTGATAGATAGCTCTTGAATCTAAGATCCACGCAGATTTATCTGAGTAACCAACAGTAGGAGTAGCAACAAAGAAAAAAATACCGATGAGTCTGAGTCTGATCCCTTCGCCTGTGAAGTACTGGCATGTGTACTGACCACCTGTGCGAGATTTGCCTTGGTCATCGACTCCTTCTTCTTACCTTTGGCCTTCGGACAATCAACCTTGCAGTGCCCTAGCTCCTTGCATAAGGCGCACTGGTTCATCTTCAGATCTCTGAAAGTTGATCTGGACTTCGATCTTCCCTGATCACCTCTGCCCTTCCGATTGGAACTCCTACCTCTTACCGCTAACGATTTTGCTGTTGTGCTCTATAAAGAAGACAATCTGTCCCGCTTTCTTACTTTAAAATTTACAAGAACAGCAGACACATCATTGTAGTTAAGGGATTTTCTTCCATTGATCAATGTAAGAGTAAAGGTCTCATACTCTTCTTCAGGAAGAGAATTCAACAGAATTACCGCCTTATCTTCTTCATCGATATTCACATCCATATTAACCAGGTCTGTAAGAAGCTGTATAACTATTTATTTGTTCGTCAATAGAGCATCCTCTTTTCATCTGGAAACCATAAAGCTTACTCTTCAATTGTAACCGCGATTCGACGCTTTTCGTCAGATACTTTTTCTCTAGGCTCTTCCACAGCTGCCTCGCAGATGTTTCATGCAACACATGATACTTGATATCTTGTGTCAAATAAGACCTAATCAAGCCACACCGTTCAGTTCATCTTGTCCAAATCTTCTTCAGTACTAGAATCTCGCTTCTTCTCTAACCGTAGAGTGTCTTCGAGGTTTGATGCCGTCAATGCATCCATCACCTTACATCTTCACATACCGAAGTTGTTCTTGCCGTCGAACTTCACTACATCAATCTTCAATGGATGTGGATTTACAGATTTCACCATAAATGTACTATTTCCAGCCATCTTCTCAACTAATTTCTTAAAACAATGCGAAAGCAAACGAAGTTAGATAAAACAAACTAGATAAAGATAGGATCTTTACCTCCACGCAAAAACCCTCCAAGAGTTTTCGAAATGATCTACTCTGAATTGATTCCTCGAGCAATCCACACGCTGTTTTGAGATCGACACACGATCCCACAACAGCCCCAACGCTGCTCCAAGATCGACACACGTTCTCCGCCAGATAGTAACTGATGCCATTGGAATCAACACACGATCCCACGACGAACCTGGAATGCTCTGATACCACTTATTGCCCACGAGACAATAACCAATGAGGAATCTACCAATTAGATAGATGCAGCCGGAGAAGTACCCACACGACAAGAACAGAGAAATAAGAGAGAAAAATAAGCTAACACAATATTTAATGAGGTTCGACAATTTGCCTACGTCCTTGGGGCAAAGGGGAGAGAGATTTTATTGATTCAACAATCAATATAAGCGAGTACCAGAGGACACTTTCAGGGATACAATACAAGAGGGCTCTAGCCCATATTTATAGCCAGAGAGTCCCAGGAATTTAGAAAATCCTGATTGAATTCGACCCCAAAACAGAAAATGAGTCCGAATCCAGAAAGGAGAACAAAACGCGTCTGTTGTCGACCAGCCACTTTTGTCCCCGGTCGACCAGGAAAATGAGAGCTGACTTATGTCAGTTGGTAAACCGCTCGATCGACCGTTCCTTTACCACGGTCGACATGGTGGTCGACCGGGCCATGTCTGTCCACTGGTCGACCGGGCCCTGTCCAGGCCTGCATCAATGTCGTTCTTGCTCCCTTTGACTTCCAATCTCTGCTCTTTCTCCTATATCTCCTCTCTCCCCACACTATGGTTACTATTTGCATGTTTATCCTCCCAATCTTAGAAATTTTTCCTAGTGAATTGAGATATGCAAGGGAGATGATTCAAGGCATTTTATGTTGGAATATCAAATAAAAATGTCTTTATGACATTAATTTTGGAAGAAGATGAGATCATTAGGAGAAATGAAGAGTCATCATCATCAATTAGGAGAAATGAGTCATCATCATCAATTTAGAGAAATGATGAGTCATCATCTTCAATTAGGAAAAATGAGTCATCATCATCAATTTAGAGAAATGATGAGTCATCATCTTCAATTATGAGAAATGAGTCATCATCATCAATTTAGAGAAATGATGAGTCATCATCATCAATTAGGAGAAATGAGTCATATATGTATTTTTCCTATAAAAGAATAGTGTATCTCTTTGTTTTTAAGCAAGCAAGCAACCAGTAAGAAACAAAAGTTGAATAAGATCCATTCTCCACTTAAAATTTTAGATTGTAGTATATTAGTCCGTAGACTAGTATACAACAATTGGTATCAGAGCCAATTCAATTTTTGTTTCATTTCCTCTTCTCCTCATGGCCTCCACCAACAATCTCATCAATCCCAAGTGCCCGAGTTATTGAAAGATAACTATGAGAGTTGGTCAATTCAGATGAAAGCTCTATTTGGTTCTCAAGAGTTGTGGGAGCTAATCTGTGATGGGTTTAAGGAACCCACACCGGAGGTAGAAGCCGCCTACACCGCCGAAAAGAAGAAGGCTCTTAAAGAGCAAAGAAAGAAGGATAGCAAGGCTCGTTTTCTACTCTATCAAGGGTTGGACGAGTCTACCTTCGAGAGAGTTGCCGAAGCAACGACGAACAAGGAAGCAAGGGAAATCCTTGCTACCATCTACAAAGGAGTCGAGCGGGTGAAGCGAATGTAGGTTCACCTAGAGGGGGGTGAATAGGTGATGGCTAATCTAATGGTCACTTAATGTCAAATAATGCAGAAGTAAAAACTATTATGACCTAAACTAAACTCTTACACTAAACACCACGTATAACACAAGAGTGTAGCCGAATTTCCCGTGAAGGGCTCTGGACTAACTCCTCTAGATTCCCCTAGATAAGGGTTGAGGTGCCGCCTTGGCTCTCTTGGTTAAATACAAGTGTTAGCAAACAACCCAAGCATATATCAATAGGAGCACAAATGTATATCAAGCATATAATGATAAACACAATAAAAGTATGCAAGATATAAACAAGAGACAAAGAGAGAGTGAGCAATCGCAAACACAAGGGATTTGTTTCGAGGTTCGAGCACACTTGCTCTACATCCCCGCCTTCGACACACGAAGGATTTTCACTATAAACGATCGCGCCGGATCACTCGGTGCCGCAACACCTACAACTCTCGGACTCCCTAGTCCGTACACACCGCAAGCCCACCGGCTCTCCGAGGCCGCACCTCAAACAAGGAGTTCGCACCCGAACTCGAAACACCGAGTCCCCACTAGGACCCGAAAAATGCGAACGCAACCGGCCGCCTTCTCAAAGTACAAAGTAGAACTTTGGTGATCACAACTCTTGATCACCTAAAATCCTCTCACAAAAACACTCCTATAGAATGAATAGCTCAATGGGTTGCTCAAGTGTTTGTGAGAAAAACAAGGATGAGAGTGGTGGAGGAAAACTCAAGAAATCTTTTTTTTTAAACACTCTTGATAAACTCCCCTTTTGATAGAAAATATTTGCTCTCCATTTAGTGGGAAAAACTCGTTTAATGAAGTAGTAAAAACTGGCTCAAAACCCATTAGAAATCTTAAATCAAAACAGCCCCCAAATGCCTCATTTTATAAAGTCTGGAAAACTATCCGTTGGGGTCTAACAGTGCTGTCGGACGACCGCCCGGTCGTCCGGCCAACGGTCATATTTCAGACCGTTGTGCCATCGGTCGACCGGCCGGCCGACCGAGGCCAGAATACAGAGAGCAAGTCTCTCTGTCCGGTCGGCCGCCCGGCTGCCCGGGCCTTTCTAGAGAGCAGAGCTCTCTGGACGGTCGACCGGGTCGGTCGACCGGCCTCCTGCCAGAACTGGCTGTGCACGTCTGTGCACGTCGGTCGACCGCCCGGTCGACCGGCTTAAGCCTGAACAGAAAACTTAGGGATTTAAAACTTGGTCTTTTTAATTAAAATAAAATCCCATAAAATACTAAAAAATCTACAAAAATAGTTTTACCAATATACTTTGATAAACAAACATGCTTGCATAAAATCAGGGCATGTTACAAAAGATTTGGACTATTTTTGTAACTTAGAAATATTGGCTCAAATGAAAAACAGTATTTTTCAAAACTTGATTTTTCTAAAACTTGTTTTCCAAAACTTCACCAAATACAAAAACAAGATATTCTAAACACTATTAAAGCATATGGTGCATGGATATGATCCACTACACAAACATGGTGAAATATCTATGTTTTTCACATTAAGCACTAAACATGATTTTGGATAAAACATGTAAACTTGAAAACCAAAATCCAAACATGTATTTTCTAAAATTGAAAATCTTTTGTAAAAACAAAACTATCAAGAGTGTGCGTGTATATGTACTTGAGCAATCCACCAACTACTCTATCCTTTACATTTTATCTAAAAACAAAATCTTACTAAAAATAAACCTAGACTCAAGTCTTCATCTTCTTGAAGTCTTCACTTGAAGCCTTCTCATCTTCTTGACTTGGTCCAAACACGATCCAATAGCTCTTGGATCAAACTGTGCTAGCTCCAAAACTTGACTTTAAACCCTTTGTTGAAGCTATGCACCTACTAAGATCTTGATCATAAATCTGTCACTAATTAAATACAAGATCATTAGTACTATAACTTCATGAGTTGATCATCATCAAAACTAGAGTGATGGGCCTTCGGGCCAACAATCTCCCCCTTTTTGATGATGACAAAACTCATTAAGTTATATATGCATGGATTAAAGTAAAGCTTCAAAGAAGCTCCCCCTTAACTCATGCATAACACATAAACAAATAGATATGCAATAAAGCTCATAAACATGTATGCAAATCAAGGAGATAAACATGCACTCAAGCATAAAACAAATCAAATTCTTTTTCTCCTATTTGCAAAAACAAAACATATATGCATAAACAATCCTTTTTCACAAAACATGCATATAAATCCAAAATCTTTCTCCCCCTTTTTGTCAATCATCAACAAAGGGGTAAAAACACAATCAACAAGTTTTTCTTCCCCTTTTTGTCCGAAACAAAGAATTAATAAAGAAGTAAAACAAATCAATCAAGAAACGTTATATGCGATATACATTCATGAAGAGGAAGACGGTAAAGTAACTTCCCTACACATATACATTACATGAAAGAGGGATGACAAGCCCTAATTCACTTAACGTATAATATGTAATGCATAAGAGGAGATGTGAAGCTCCCCCTACACACGTGTACCACATAAAGAAGAGTTGTCAAGCTCCTCAATATACAATACACTCAACATGAATCTATATGTAGAAGAGATGTTAAGCTCTCCTTGCATATAGGCAATACAAATCAAAACATTTTTTTTTAAATTTCTTTATTAAAACAAATTTTGAGATATCAAATAAACATAATTTTTTAATTTTGATACCAATTTTAAAACATAATGCATAAGCTTAAAAAATTTGAAATAAGCTTAGCATAAACAAAGTTTGTGTTTTTAAACATGTAAATCGATTTTAACTTAAGCACAAAACAAATCATATATATGTATGAAGAATGATTATACCAATTGAAATTGATACATACATATAAAAGAAAACAAAATATGAGTATATACAAAAATAGAGTCAAATTGATACCAATTGAAATGATTCAATGATACCAATTGAAACAATAATAGGATCATGTGTATATCTCATAAACATAGAAGAATAAATAACTAGTTAAATTAATTTTTGAAAAACTAGTTAAAGATCCTTCAAAACCAATCATATGTTTTTCAAGAATCATACTAAATACACAAGAAATGACACTCAAAAACGATTAAGCTCATAAAAGTGTTCATGAAACAAAGTCATGACAAAACAAATGAAGTATGAGTGTATAAGAATCATGTATATAGCATTTTCATGAAAATAGTCATTAAGACTCAAAAATGATCAAAACAAATTATTCATTTTATTTTATCAATCAAAATATGAAAATTTATTTTTCATTAAAATCAAAACAAACTTCTAGGTATATGTATGATTTATCTAAATCTAACAATATGCATACATATCTCAAACATAAAACGAGTCTATTAATAGTATTTGCATGAAGGTAAGAGACTCAAAAAAAGGATATACATGTATATTTATTGGATTTGAATAAAAATTACATATACATGAAGTAAAAACACGAAAATTGGCAAAACAAGTGTAAATGAGGAAATCATCAAAACTAGGCTATACATGTGCATATAGTGGGTACAATTGAGCATGAAGTGCAAACGTATATGAATCAAATGTTGCTCACTACTTGTACATGTATAAATCCAAGTTTTAATAAAAACTATATTTAAACTAGTATTTACCACATGAAGCACAAAACCTAAAACATGAACATGCTAAAAATATGACATATGAACAAGCATGTAAATAAATAAATAAACTAGGAGTTTAGAGATAGTTACCAAACTAAAGAACTATTCTCTAAGTCTCCAAAACATGATGGTTGTCCCACCAAACCTCCTTGATAGCGGTGCATCAATTATATGTCCTTCAAGTCCATGCATCCACCATCAAGGCACCAAATCTCTCACGTCTTATAAGAGCCCTCCCCTACATCAAATACACATGGTGGGGACTTTGGTACCCATTTTCTTTTGGGTCCACGGGGGTTAGTATTATGAGGACCCCAAATATTTTTATTTTTAGCAAATTAATATGATGCAACTTGTCAAAATAAAATTTTGCTAAATGGCCTTTGCGGCCACAATGTGTACATTTGTACACCTTAGGATGCATATGAGTGTGTGTGTGGTCATGGCGTGCAACATATGCATGATGATGATGTGCATGAATGTGTGGAACTTGTTTCTTTGAAAACAAGGTTTCCAATTTCTTATGGTTAAATGCACATGAGCTCAAAGTAAAGCTCAAACAATCAATCCTATTTTTCAAAACATTAATCTCACTATTATCAATGGTGGCATGTAAAGCATGGTGAGATTGTGAAACAATTTTCTTTTTCTTTTTAAAAACATTTTCTTGTTTTTTTTCTTTTTCAAAAAATTTTCTCTTCAAAGTAGTGTTTTCTTGAAAAGCAATTTCCTTTTGTTTCTCCACCAAGATAATTTCATTTTTCAAAATCATATTTCCTTCACATAAATCATTCAATTTAGACATCAAGGAAATATTCTCATTTTTCAAATCATCTTTTTCTTTTTCTAAACATGCAACCTTAGTTCTAAATGAATCATTTTCTTTTTGCATGCAAACAAAATCCTTTTTTAAATTTTTATTATCCTTTTTAAGCATGTCATATTTCTCAAGTAATTGTTGGCAAAATGAAATGAGCTCATCATGACATGTCTTCATCATCTAATTCGGATTCGGTGTTTACCTCAAGGGGGTTATCCCCTTGGACCATATAGCACTTGTTGGAGACGTCACTTCCAACATCCGAGTCACTCCCTGCATAGTATTGATCATTTTCACCAAGAGAGAGGAGGGTGTTCCAAACTACAAAAGCCGAATCAAGATTAGCAACCCTAAATAAATAAACATCATTTAGGGTAGATCTTAAAGCATGTAGGGCTTTTGAGTTAGTCTCAATATACTTGCTATTGTTAATATATGAATCATTAGCGGTAGCAAGATAAACATGAATGCCTAGGGCCTTTAGGTACAAGGACATCTTAACCTTCCAAATTTGGATGTTAAGAATGTCAAAAGTGGGTGGTGACATGAAATCCATGGTGTGTGTACAAATATAGTGATTAGCCTAAAAAAGAGGATCTTTAACTCTAGGTTGTAAGACCCAAATTCAGAGCACTTGGCTCTGATACCAATTGTAGGTTCACCTAGGGGGGGTGAATAGGTGATGGCTAATCTAATGGTCACTTAATGCCAAATAATGCGGAAGTAAAAACTATTATGACCTAAACTAAACTCTTACACTAAACACCACGTATAACACAAGAGTGTAACCGAATTTCCCGTGAATGGCTCTGGACTAACTCCTCTAGATTCCCCTAGATAAGGGTTGAGGTGCCGCGTTGGCTCTCTTGGTTAAATACAAGTGTTAGCAAATAACCCAAGCATATATCAATAGGAGCACAAATGTATATCAAGCATATAATCATAAACACAATAAAAGTATGCAAGATATAAACAAGAGACAAAGAGAGAGAGAGAGTGAGCAATCGCAAACACAAGGGATTTGTTTCGAGGTTCGAGCACACTTGCTCTACATCCCCGCCTTTGACACACGAAGGATTTCCACTATAAACGATCCCACCGGATCACTCGGTGCCGCAACACCTACAACTCTCGGACTCCCTAGTCCGTGTTTTCCATTATGTTTGCAAAGGGGGAAAACATACAAAAAGAGTTTGAGGAGCTAAATTACAAGTATTCTCAAAAAGATTACAAGTAGATCTCCTCAGAGATTCTGAAGAAGTGTGTCGATAGGAGTCTGGTCAGCGCGCGACCACTTTGTCTCTTTGACGATGCGAGCGATGATATTCCCTTCTCGCCTGGTTCTGGGAATCAGAGAATAGAAGGTTGGTAGAACCCTCTTGCTGCTTCTCAAAATCGCCTTCAATTAAGAATTCCTTCTCGCCTGGTTCCGAAGATTCCTTGAGAAGAAGGACGACGTTAGGGTATCAACACCCTGAATAGAGAAAGCAATTCTCTAAAAGGTCTCTGAATTCGAGAACGCACGGTGCGTTATGAAGAAGTCTCTGCTTGTGGAGTCCTCCTGCGCATTGTCTTGCCCATTCTCCTCTCCTTGTACCCCTGATGGGCTATTTATAGGGAGAGCAAGGGTATAATCGTCCCTTGAAAATATGGAAACAGATTGAATCAGATCTGTTTAAATCTGGAAAGTAGCCTTGCTGTGAGGCTAGAATTGGCAGGTCGGTTGATCTTCTTGATCCTTTCCATATCGTTGGGAGAGTCAAGAGATTGTGGCAATCAACTGCCAAATTTGATCTCAGATTTGATCTTGATTGGATTTGATCTGATTAGATCCGATCTCATTCGGGGATTTGATAGGTCAAAGGTTGACCATAGCAGACCAGCAGAGGCGATGCCCGCTTTAAACTCACAGCGGAGCTAGAGACATCTTCTGGCGAAGTCCGAAAGAAACCCTTTGGCGGGGCTGGAAGTCCTCTGTGGCGAAGTTGCGAGTTAGCTTCCTGGCGAGGCTTTGGATGGCTTCAAGGCGAAGTTGGGTGATATTAGCCTCTCAGGCGAGGCTATCCCTTTGGGCTCATGTAATGCTAAGTGCTAGCATTTTAGACCTGCTAGGTCTGTTCAGAAACAATCCGGGTTCACTGTCTGCTTGCTGGATCAGTGGAGTCCAAGTTGCTTCCTTGTCCCTCGGAGATGGGTGAAAATTGGTCTTCAGCTCGTCTGTCACTTGTCTTTTGTAAATGTCAACAAGTTCAGACATTGTTCGGACTAATAAGAATCTTGTCTTTTTAAGTATCAACAAGACCCCCTTCAAAGTTTTCGAAAGTCTGCAATAGCTCAGACTTCGAAACACTTTGAACTGCTTTGATCGGTGGTGTGTGGAGTATAAACGTCGCCATGATGGTTGAGTTCAGCTTCGCTTTCAATCCTGCTTTGGGATGTAGATTCGCCGAGGAATCATGTAGACTCGCGTCTGGGTAGCTTCGCAGCTAGATAGGTTCGCTCTGGAACATCTGTCGCTTTCCCGAGGCCAACTGCCGTGGGCCGGTTACGAGGAGGATTACTCCTTTCTTCGTGCTGATCGAGGGAGATATTCTCCGATTTGCACGTTTCCAAGGTAGGATATTCCCTTTCTTCAAGGCGCCATAAGTGCCTTTATGAGGGAGACGTTTCTCCCTTTGCACGGTTCCAAGGGAAGCCGTCCTTGTTCTCAAGGCGCAATAAATGCCTTAAATGCGCTCGTGCTTCCACGCTTGAGGCGGCAGCGCTCAGGCCATGGGGCCTATAAATAGGACACTTGAGGTCCTCTGAAGAGAAGCGATCTGCTCTTCTTCTTCTCTTCTCTTGGTTGAGAGAGATACTCAGATCTCTGAATTAGTGGGAATGCCCACTCTGGTTATTATCCAGCCAAGGACTGGTAAGTCTTGATCATTCAACGACTTCACCGATTTTAGGGAATTCATCTCCTTTAATCCAGCTTTAACGGCTGCGTCAGGGATTAGTTTCCATTGTTCTCCATTTAACTGATCTGCGGAGAAGGATTTTGACATAGCTTCCCCAATAAAGCTATCATCTTGACTTGATCACAGAAAGATCATTGCATGTTAAGCCCGCTACACAGACAGAACTTGGGATTTAGTTTCTCCAAAGTTGAGCCAGTCTTGCCATATAGGTGGGGCTAAGACTGTGTCCCACGGGATCAGTCTGGCTTAGCTATATAGGCGAGGCTAGGACTTGGCATTTGCTGAGGTAGCCCATCATCACTGTGCAAGCGAGGCTTATCCTCTGCTCCAATCGAAATCGGATTACTTCGCCCCAAAGAATTCGGCTTTAGCGCTTTTGCAGTATCTCTTGTGTTTAACTGCTAACTTACTCCAATTTGCATTGCAGTGAGCTATGTCCGCCGATCTTGTGTCTTGATGAAAGAGACCGAAAAGTTGCCTTATGCTTCCCCAGTTGAAGGTTTACTTTTAAGCAGGAGGAACAACTTGGGGTAGCTGATGTGTGTCCCAGAGGCTATTGGCAGCCTCTTATCCGAGATGATTCGTTCTGAGGTGAGGCTGGTCGCCGCTTATCTGAGATGATCCACTTCGGGGAGGCGGATGTCACACCTGTTAGATCACTAACATCACTGCCAATTCCTATTATAGGTGATCTATCGTGTTGGCGGTGATAAGTTCATTGCCAATTTCCATCAAAGGTGATCCAGCTTCCTGGTGGCAAAATCTGCCATTTTTGTGGAGAATTATGGCCGTGTCCTCGTGGCACAACTGGTTACGGCCTTTGTGCAGGAGGAAGGCCTTTCGTGTCCAGTTGGTCTGATTTGAAGCAGATAAAACCACTTGTATGCCTTTTGCGCAAATGACCCTGTTGAGCAACTGAATCTGTTGTATGAAATACAACTTTGATGTAGTATCAATGTACCTTTCCTTTTTAATTAATGAAAGTTCATTTTCTGCTCATCTGATTTTTGCCTGTCTTCATTGAGAATTTGGCCATAGCGGGGTTAAACTTTGTGCAGAGTTAAGGATAAGGTCCTTTTTGAATGAGCTTCGCACGATACTGGCATATCGGCGAACTATGCCCTTGGTGGGCTAAGGCCACCTTTTTGGCGAAGTTCTTGATGAACTTGTGCGAAGTCCGCACTTTAGCTCATTGGCGAAGTTAAGCCTTAGCGGCTGAATCAGCGCTTCTCGGGAAGGCGCTTTAGGCGGCGTTTCAAATTAATTTGAAACGACAGCCTGTACTGTTTTCGAGGCGTCGTTTCAGGCGCTGATTGGCCTATAAAAGCCCGATCGGGCTGAGAAAGAGCAGATCTCTTTACTTGAAATTTTTAGAGACCTTTGACTCTTCTTCTTCCTTTTTCTTCTTCAAGAATTCAAGAACTTCCACAGTTCTTCAATGGCGCCCAAGAGACGAGCGGGAAAAGAGATCGCAACCTCGCAGCGGAGGGTCCTTCTCCTCCTCCGATCATCGAACGACCAATCGCCGGTAGGGAACTTTCCCTTTTGATTAGAGACTGTCGTCTCTCCTTTAAGGCCGATTTCTGGCTGTCCTTGGATAAATCCAACATGAGAACAATCATGGTCTCGTGATTTTAGGGAGTCCAATTCCCTGATTTTACTTTGATTTCTTGATCGGGAATCCAAGAACTGAAGAGTTCTTCTTCAAACTTCCAAGCGAAGTTAACCTTTAGGCGGTTCACATCCTGTTGAATGATAGGATG
This sequence comes from Agave tequilana, assembly GCA_038442645.1. NCBI lineage: Eukaryota > Viridiplantae > Streptophyta > Magnoliopsida > Asparagales > Asparagaceae > Agave > Agave tequilana. The sequence goes on along the minus strand of JAVJIF010033333.1, from coordinate 30,401 downwards.
CGAAGCTGTCCTTTGAAATTTGACAGAAAAGGACCGTAATGCCCTTCTGACGAAGTTATCCTTCGAGGTTTTGTCACATCCTGTTGTTCGAAGTTAAGCTTCCAAAGCGAAGCTAATACTTGGATGTTTTCCTGCATCCTGTCCTCGTGTGGGATGCGGAGTTACACTGCAGCTGCAAAGCTAAGCTTCGGGACGAAGCTATCGTTTAGGCCAATCCTTGCTCAGAGGGCGAGGCTATGCCTTGTCAAATTTTGCGTTCTGATTTTAGCCATCTTTCGGCTGATGAACTAATCATAATTTCTCTTTGTTCCTGCAGTACACTATACTAATGGTCCTTCAAACAACCTGTTCGGGATGATCATGGGATCGGATGGCAATATCAGCTTGCAATTTCAAGGGTAGGCTTCTTTATTCAGTGAGCGGAGTTCTCTCGTCAGAGATACGCTTATTCATGGTGGTGATCAATATACCACGAGGAGTATCCTGACCACAGCTCCTCTTGAAGATGTCGACCGTCGAGTTTATAGGAAGCCCGATTCATGTTCGGGGATGCCGCACCAGACCCTGACCACCAATTACATGCAGGGGAAGGGCAGTGGATTTTCCAGTTGGATGGCGAGAGGTTCTACCTTCCGTCCAACAAGCGCCATTTTTCTTTGTCTTCCTTCCAGTGCGTGACGCAGGCTCGGAAGATGTCGTGGGAAGTGAGCCGGAGTACTGACTCTATTCACATAGGAAAATTGATGCTTCAATCTCCCGGTTATGCAAGAGCGGGGCCTCCTCATTGCATAATGGGCATACATCCTGAGAATGTGTCGCGAGACATCCCAGTGGGAGAAAATCCTGCAGTGGCGTTGACCTTTGGCAACCAATTCTTCAAGGTTAATGGGAACTTCCCGGCCACTGATTTCAGGACTCCAGGCTGGATTCACCCTCCGAAGGCATGGTGGGTGGATTTGACTATTTACATCCTTGCTCATTTCGAGGAGGATTTGGAGAGGCTGAACCTCTACGAGGCCGTCAGGGCGACCTGCCATGGTATTGAGATGAACGTGGCGTGCTTTTACGCCATTTTTGAATTGTATTGCCCAGCTTCGGGGACTTTCTTCACCCCTGTCGGTGAGTTGGGTATGGCCTTGCATGAGATGTGAGAAGTCTCTGCTCTGCCTTTTGGGTCTCTTCCCTATGAAGAATACTTTCCATGTGAGGCAGAGTTGGCTCTTCTGGAGAAGCAGGAGCCTGCCTTGCTCGAGACCTACCGGGAGTTGATGTGCCACTTGTACATCTGCTCCAGCATGCATGGGGGAAATAAGGGGACCTCCTGTAACTTGAAAAGCTGGGGAAACTATTTGTTCCCAGATATGGAGAATGCTCCTGAGGCAGCACATTGCGGAGTTGCTGATGAAGACATCTTTGACCGGATGCAAAAGCACTCCCAAGGGGATCTAGTTGTGAAGGAAGACGATGGTCCCTTAGGGCAGGGTGATGTTCTTCGAAGCTTCCATCATCAGGCGCGCAGGCCGATGTCCCGGAAGGCACTTCTGGCTGGCTTCCTGACAGTCTGGCTGAAGAGGTGCGTGGTGCCGTCTTCTTCGGGTGACATCGTTCATCCGAACGTTTTGCTGCCCGCTGTTCGTTTGGTTCATGGTCGTCCTCTGAGACTTCTCTCGGCCATGGTGTGCTGTATCCAGAGAGGCCTTCGTGCATTGACGGAGGCTTTTTGCAGGCCACCAACGACGAAGCGTGGAAAGGGGACCATTTCGCCCCGCGACGGACCTAACCCCAGAATAGGTCTGCCGTATACTTACTTGATGGCGTGGTTCGCCTTGCATTGTCCTTCTCTAATCGAAGCCGGAGAGGATCCCCCGCAAGATGTTTGAATGGCGCTCCTCCGCCGATTCGAAGGATACTCGTGGCAGAAGACTTACGTGGCTGAGGCCCGTAAATTAGTACGTCGTTATGACGTCTATAGTCTCTTCCGCTATTTTTCCCGTATTCGGGGTGCAGGCTATGGGGAAGAGTTCAAAGATGGGGAGGGGCATTCGTCCCTGAGCCGGGGAATTTTTGAGTGGCTGGTCAGTATCCGGCCTTCACATCTATTATACCGGAGCAGGGATAGTTGCTACTTGGAGCCTTACGTCCCAAGTCGGTTTGCTCGACAGTTTGGATATGACCAACTGTACGTGGGCAACCCGAATCTCAATCTGGCTTTCATGGGGAGCCTTATTGATGGGGCCCGTGCCTGGCGATTCTTTACTGCAGGCGGTACTGGGGCGCGGCTGCGTACGCCGTTGAAGAATCCCAATCTTCTAATGACCCTGTGCTTCTGTCAGTGGTATGCCACTTCCAACTCCACACCTCTCGAATTCAATATGAACAGTTCTGGTGTGAAGTTAATTCTCAACGGCTGAGACGGAAGGCTTCTGAGAAAAGGGAAGGCAAAAGGGTTCGCACCCCAGGTATAGAGGAGTTTGTTGCTGTGGAAGACAGCGAGGCCTCAGATGCCGAGAGTCCTCGTTTCGAGGTGGGAGCGGGGGCTGAGACTCCTGCAACTGGCTCTGGTGTGATGGGGACAGCTCCCCGTCATTGTGTAGAAGAAGTGGAGGAAGAGGATTCTGAAGTCCACTTCAAAAGAAAGCGGGCAGGTAGCTCTCGTAGGAAATCGTTGGCGAAGAAGCCCCGCCGCCAAGCTCCTACGATTGTCGTAGAGGGTCATCCCTCTACAACGATTCCTCCTGCTGCCCCATTAGCGGCTGAATCGTCGTTTGCTGAACCGACTAGCGGTGAATTCGCTCCGGGTCTGGGTGAGATTAACCCTGTCCATATAATATGGAACCTTTTTGTGTGTTCTCATTAACTTATTATCAATTCTTCTTGATTGTAGGAGCTGAGGCAGCTGGAGAGCAAGGGGAACATTATGATCCCCTATTTACTTATGGGACTGAAGCTGGTTCTTTTGCCCGTCCGAAAGAGTCTGGGGGTGATGTGGCCGACATCGGTCCCTCGGGCGCTGGGACTTCTAAAGGAAGTCCTGTGGCATCGAGCTCTATTGGGTGGTCCATCGGATACTCGGCGAGCGAAAGCGAGCCGGCTACTCGTACTGATTCTGCTAAAAATTTTCCGATGGAGCCCCTGGAGACTGATGTGGCTGACGAGATGTTTGAGGCGACATCATCTTATGGTATTGTCCTAACCTCTTGGCTTCTTTTGCATGTAGCGTCCCGACTGACCGCAGTCTTGTTACAGGTGTTCGACCTCAAGATGCATCGGCTCTAAGAGAGCCAGAAGATTTCCCCGAAGGGTCAAGGGGTGATATGAGCGCTTTGACCACGGCTGATGCTGCTGTGCTGGATGCGCTGTACGGCGACCTGCCTTCTTATCGGCCCAAGTCAGCCGAAGGACCAGAGACTGAAGGGGAGCAGTTTCGGAGGTGTCCTCACTGCCAACTATATCAACGAGTGAGGTGCCGACAACTTTGCCAAGTGCAGAGCTGAGGGTGATTACAAGCCCTACTTTTCCAACTCTGGTGGTTGAGCCTGCTGTTCAGGAGGTGGTTGTCAGCCCTACCTCAACGGTGGCTAGCGCACTAATTTCCATGAAGACTCCGCAGAAATCACTGACAATCTGCCCTGCTGTTGACGTTCCCATTGCTCCTTCCACGATAGAGACGACCAGGCCGGTGGATTTCTCTGAAGTTACCTCTCTACCAGAAGTGGCTGAGGTTGAGAACGACTATATAGGTGACCTCGTCGATAACTTTTATAAAGGCTTAGGGCGAACTATCGACCTGGTTTTGAAGGGCTCGACTGTGCCGTTCTCAAAGTTAAAGGTGGTCCTCTCCCGTGGCATCGAAAGTATTCGGGATTTCGAGGGGTATCACCAGGCTACTGCTTTGGAACTCCTGGTGGATGAATTTGAGAAGGATGTAGAGGAATGGCGCCGTCTCCGCTGTTCGGACCTGGAGTCTTTAGTTGATGAGCAGTTCGCGCGTCTTGTCGCTCAAAAGCACGAGGCCCAGCTTGCCGCTCAAGAGGCTGCTAAGGCTATCTCTTCTGACTTGAAATCCTTGGAAACAAGGCAGGAAGAGGTCGGAAGTGCGATTGACGCCTCCACCAGTGCGCTTCTTGACGCTGAAGACAAAATTGGGAAGGCCGAGGAAATGATCAGGAAAGCAAATCTTATTTTATCCAAGGCTAAACTGGTGCGTCTTGAAGAAACTGCGCGGCTTGAGCAGCTTAAGGCTCAAGATGAAGAGCTCTCACAGCAGGGACTGTCACAGAGGGCAACTTTGGCGGAGGTTGAAGCTCGTCTGACCCAGGCAATGGATTTCAATGAGGCCGAGTTGAGGTCGCAAGCGCTTGCCCAGGCTGCTGATGACAAGAGGACGAGGCTGGACTCCCTTGGAGAGCGGCTCAGATCTTACAGTGTGCGCCTGTAGCCCCATGTACTTTATCCTTTTGGAGTAAATGAATTTTTTTTTTGTCGAATCTCCAATCTTGTTCTTCTTTCTGAATTGCGGTTCTAAATTGTATTGCAACTTCTTGAGAACATAGTTCTTGTTGGGTTGGTTGATGAGACTTGGCCATCTGTCAGTTCAGAGGCCGCGATGACATAACTGGTTGAGACGCCACCAAGCCCGAAACTGGTCCTTGTCGGATCGAAAGATGAGACCTGTCTTTTGTAAATGTCAACAGGGCTCGGAATTGAGACTTAGCTGTCTGCTGGTTCAGAGGTCGCAATAACATAACCAATTGAGACGCCGCCAAGCTTCAGAATGTGGTGATACTTGTCTTTTGTAAATGTCAACAAGTATCGAGACCTGTCTTTTGTAAATGTCAACAGGGCTCAAGGTTGAGACTTAGCTGTCTGCTGGTTCAGAGGTCGCAATGACATAACCGATTGAGACACCACCAAGCTCAAGGTGGTGATACCCGTCTTTTGTAAATGTCAACGAGTATCGAGACCTGTCTTTTGTAAATGTCAACAGGGCTCAAGGTTGTGACTTGTCTTTTGTAAATGTCAACAAGCTCAAAATTGAGACTTGGCTGTCTGCTGGTTCAGAGGTCGCAATGACATAATTGTTTGAGACGCCACCAAGCTCAAGGTGGTGATACCCGTCTTTTGTAAATGTCAACGAGTATCGAGACCTGTCTTTTGTAAATGTCAACAGGGCTCAAGGTTGAGACTTAGCTGTCTGCTGGTTCAGAGGTTGCAATGACATAACCGTTTGAGACGCCACCAAGCTCAAGGTGGTGATACCCGTCTTTTGTAAATGTCAACGAGTATCGAGACCTGTCTTTTGTAAATGTCAACAGGGCTCAAGGTTGAGACTTGTCTTTTGTAAATGTCAACAAGCTCAAAATTGAGACTTGGCTGTCTGCTTGTTCAGAGGTCGCAATGACATAACCGTTTGAGACGCCACCAAGCTCAAGGTGGTGATACCCGTCTTTTGTAAATGTCAACGAGTATCGAGACCTGTCTTTTGTAAATATCAACAGGGCTCGGAATTGAGACTTAGCTGTCTGCTGGTTCAGAGGTCGCAATGACATAACCGATTGAGACGCCACCAAGCTCAAGGTGGTGATACCCGTCTTTTGTAAATGTCAACGAGTATCGAAACCTGTCTTTTGTAAATGTCAACAGGGCTCAAGGTTGAGACTTGTCTTTTGTAAATGTCAACAAGCTCAAAATTAAGACTTGGCTGTCTGCTGGTTCAGAGGTCGCAATGACATAACCATTTGAGACGCCACCAAGCTCAAGGTGGTGATACCCGTCTTTTGTAAATGTCAACGAGTATCGAGACCTGTCTTTTGTAAATGTCAACAGGGCTCAAGGTTGAGACTTGTCTTTTGTAAATGTCAACAAGCTCAAAATTGAGACTTGGCTGTCTGCTGGTTCAGAGGTCGCAATGACATAACCGTTTGAGATGCCACCAAGCTCAAGGTGGTGATACCCGTCTTTTGTAAATGTCAACGAGTATCGAGACCTGTCTTTTGTAAATGTCAACAGGGCTCGGAATTGAGACTTGTCTTTTGTAAATGTCAACAAGCTCAAAATTGAGACTTGGCTGTCTGCTGGTTCAGAGGTCATAATGACATAACCATTTGAGACGCCACCAAGCTCAAAAATTGGTAATGGAATTTGGGAAGAGGTCTCGTTTTCACGAGAGAATCACTGTCATAGGTTTAATGTTAACGTAACAGCGAAATGTATATGTGGTCTTACCATTCTATGGATGAGAATGGTAAGTGACTTTGGAGGTCTCGTTTTCACGAGGAGAAACGAGGGAATTGCTGTCATAGGTTTAATGTTAACGTAACAGTGAAATGTATATATGGCCTTACCATTCTATGGATGAGAATTGGTAAGTGACTTTGGAGAGGGAATCAAATGGGAACGGGTCCCTTAGGATTTTTAGCAAACCCCAGCTGTCAACGGGTTTGATATGTCTTTACCAACTACCGTTTGAGTTGGGCTAGCCATGCTATTCCCCTCAGCATGATGAGTTGTCGAGGATTTATGTTGGGCTTACAGGCCAACATTTTCCTCTATCCTTAATTGTTAAGGATGTCGGATTATCTGGTTAATATATGCATAACCTTGATTCTCCTTCGGGACGGCCAGTACGTGACCAGGTTCCTACTGGTTTACAGTTGTATTATCTCACTTGGAGGAAGAGAAATGCTCTCTTTGTGTGTACTTTGGACACGAAGATCTTGATCAGAGGTATAATGTTAACTTGATCATGAGAAGGATCCTTGATTAAGGATAATACTTCTTTAAGAATTTGCCATTGATCGGCATCATGAGTAGGTTGCCATCTGAGGTCATGAGGCGGTATGCTCCGTTTGAATAGACTGTTTCTATTACAAACGGTCCTTCCCATTTAGGCTGAAATTTGCCTTTGGTCTTGTGCGTCATAATCATCGGTCGTCTGACGGTTAAAACCAGGTCTCCTTTCTGGAAGACCCTTTGTTTGATCTTCTTATTGAAGGCTTTTGAGATTCGAGCTTGATATAGCTCGATATGCTGCTGAGCTTGTAGCCGCTTCTCATCTAGGGCTTCGAGCTCTTGAAGACGCAATCGATCATTGTCTTCTGATATGATTTTAGTGGTCAGAGCTACTCGCAATGACGGCATCTGGATTTCTAATGGGATGACTGCTTCGCACCCATATACCAGGAAAAAAGGTGTATTACCTATCGGTGTTCGAACCGTGGTCCGGTAGGCCCAAAGACATTCGCCAAGCTTTTCGTCCCAATCTCGCTTATTCGAGGAGACAAATTTCTTGAGTAGCTTGATGATCGTTTTGTTGAATGCTTCCGCCAAGCCGTTAGCGGCGGGATTATAGGCAGTTGAAGCCACATTCTGAATTCGGTATTTATCGCAGAACCGACAGAATACTTGGCTTATGAATTGGGGACCGTTGTCGTGGATGATCCGCCCAGGTACACCAAATCGATGGATGACATGGTGCTTGATGAAATTAACCACATTAGAGGTCTTGACTTCAGCCAGTGGTATAGCCTCTGCCCACTTTGAAAAGTAGTCGGTTATTGCAAGGATGAACCGGTGACCTCTTGTCGAAGAGGGGCTAATTGGCCCTACGACGTCGATTCCCCATGCTTCAAATGGCCATGAAGCAACAGTTGGGTGGAGCAACTCCGAAGGCTGGTGTATGAAATCCGCATGAATCTGACATGCTTTACACCTTCGTGCATACTGGATGGCATCGGCTATCATAGTTAGCCAATAGTACCCAAGTCTGTGCAACCTGTCCTTAAGTTTTGGACCTGGCTGATGAGCGTCGCAAATGCCATCGTGCGCTTCTTGGAGCGCTTCCTGTGCCTCTAAATGAGAAAGGCAACGGAGGAGAACACCGTCATATGAACGGCGGTAAAGTGTCTTCAAAGTCGGATCGTAGTAGAAACGTAGAGACCTTCGTCTGATAGATGCCGCCTCTTTAGGATCGTCTGGAAGTAGACCGTGTAGAGCATAGTCAATGAGAGGAAAGCGCCATTCTCTCGGCTCAAGATCCGTGGAGACATTATAGACTTCTCGAGTTCTTAGCATGTGCTTGGGGCATACAAGATGTCGAGTTGCGACCGTGAGGTGATACTCGATGTCGGCTGGTAAGGCTAGTGTTGTTGCTAATGCAGCAAGAGCGTCCGCCTTGGTATTTTGAGATCGAGACACATGCTCGATATAGAAGCCTTCAAATAGGTTGGCCAATTCAACGGCCGTGTGATAATAAGGCACCAAGTCCTCATGGCGAACTTCGTATTCGCCTTTAACCTGATTGATGATCAGTTTTGAATCGCCATAAGCTTCGAGGTAGCGTACCCCCATTCCATGGGCGAGTTAAAGACCAATGAGCAGGGCATTATATTCTGCTACATTGTTGGAGCATGATTCTGTCAAAGAAAATGCTCTGGGAAGAACATGGTTCTGCGGGGAGATAAACACAACCCCCACTCCGGCAATAATCTTACCTTTAGGGCCCATTCGCGAAGCTACATCAAAGAACATCTGCCACACTTCCTCTTCTGAGGTTGCATAAGACTCGAAGACTTCATCAGGGATATCTTCGTGAAGTTTTGAATGCTCCGGAACTGGATGAGCAGCCAAGAACTCCGCAAGGGCCTGGCCTTTAACCGCCTTCTGAGGGGTGAAGATCATGTCGTATTGAGACAATAAAAGTGCCCACTTAGCCAATCTTGAATTCAATGATCCTGGCTTCGTCATAAGAAGACGCAATGGGTTTACTCTGGAGATGACATGTATGGTCTGACCGACCAAATAATGTCGTGTCTTCTGAACAGCGAAGACGAGAGCTAAACACTCTTTCTCGATAGGGTTGTAGCGAGATTCCGCTCCTATGAGAGTTCTGCTCAGATAATAAATGGCCTGCTTGTGGCCATTGTCGTCCTTTTGAGCGAGGAGGGCACCGAGGGAGTAGTCTAGAGCTTTTACATAAAGCAAAAATAGTTTCCCTGATGTAGGGGCCACCAAGACTGGAGGTTTTGTGAGGTACCTCTTGATGTCTTGATAAGCTTCCTGGCAAGCTTGATCCCATACGAAGGAAGCACCCTTTTTCATGAGTCGGGTGAACGACTGACAGCGGCCTGAGAGATTTGCAATGAATCTTCTGATATAAGCCAGCCTGCCTTGCAAGCCTCTAAGTTCTTTGAGATTCCTCGGTGGATGCATGCTCTGAATGGCTCTGACTTTGTCTGGGTCAAGATGAATCCCTTTTGATGTGACAATGAACCCAAGGAACTTGCCACTTGAGACTCCCAAGAAGGATTTTGTCGGATTCATTTTAGTTGATGAGCCCGCATTATGTCGAACATCGTTCTCAGGTCGCGAAGATGTTCATTCTTGTTGCGGCTTTTGACGGCAATGTCGTCGACATAGCACTCCACCGTTTTTCGAAGATGATCGCGGAAGATCGTACTCATTTCCCGCTGGTAGGTTGCTCCGGCGTTCTTCAGTCCGAAAGGCATTACAGTGTAGCAGTATACCCTCAATGGTGTTCGGAACGAAGTATGCTTCTCGTCGTCGGGATACATCTTAATCTGGTTGTACCCTGAAAAGCCGTCCATGAAAGACATCCTTTCGAATCCACATGTGTTGTCGATCATGACGTCGGTGATGGGCAGTGGGAATTCATCTTTGGGACAGGCCGTGTTGAGATCACGGTAGTCGATGCATATCCTTATTTTTCCGTTCTTCTTGAGGACGGGGACGATGTTAGCTACCCAATCTGGATGTTGTTCCTCCCGGATGAAGCCACATGCAATGAGTTTGTGAACTTCGGCTTCAATAGCTTCCATGATGTTTGGCGAAACCGACGTTGTTGCTGCTTGACTGGCTTGACGTCAGGCTTGATATTTAGACGGTGCATAGCGACCTGTGGATCAAGTCCGGGCATATCTTCGTAGCTCCACGCGAAGACGTCTATATACTCTCTTACGAGTATTATCAATTCTTCCTTTTCTGTAAGTGATAGGCTTTCACTTATAAAGATGGGCTTAGGGTGGTCTTGATTACCCAAGTTGACCTGCATCACCTTGTCTTCAGTAGGTGGTTCGCGCGATTCGAATCGCTTTTCCCATTGAAGGTCTAATTGCTGGGCCCATGGTTCTTCGTCAGTGGCTTCTGCGGGCTCCAATTGACTGCTTGAGGTTATATTAGCAGTGAGGTTTTCGAATATTCCTCCTATACTGACATCTGAATCCCACTCGGAGGATGAGGCTGAATGTGATGGAACTGATCCATCGTCCTTGGCTTGAACCGTTGCTGACGATGTGGGTGTAACATACCCTAACCCCCTGCGTGTACTATCATAGTAATTTGCAGGCTTCCCTTTAGGCACAAAGTTCCGCATCAAACCGCGCCTTCCTTTTTCGAAATTCAGGCCTGCTCCATGCTTCAAGTCGTACCCTATTTTCTTCATAATATGGCGCGCTGGCCGCGCGTAATGAAAGAATTGTGGAGTGTCTGAGTCTGAACTTGAATCTGCGACCGTGAGTCCCCGTGGTTGGGTTCTACCGAAGATTATCGGTAACTGACCTTCTTTGGATGGCGGGATTACCAAGACGGCCCCTTCTGCGGATTCCATTGGTATACTGGATGCACTTGGCTTATGTAAAGGCAGGTGTAGGGAGCTATCCGTCATGGATTCAAATAGCCCAACAGTCGCGGGATAATCATTAATTACCCATTCACCTTCATCCTCTGAAGGAGTATTACATAGGGGATTATTGAGACATGCTATAATTGGTTCACCAATCAGAATGGCTGGTATGCCTGCTTCGGATTCTGAATCCGCCTCGTTGCCACTTTCATCGTCGTCCGGCAACGGTTCATTGAGCGCTCCACCGGCCTCTTGATACAGGAGAGCGTCAGTGAAGTAGTTTTCCACCCCTTTGAATGGTTGCTTTTCAGCAAAGACAGTTCGTACTGTCGTGTCATCTTCAACATATTTGAAGCATTGGTGCAGAGTAGAGGGAACGATCCAGTTGGCATGGATCCATGGCCGTCCCAGCAGCAGGTTATATGATGTGACAGCGTCAATGACATAGCACGTCACTTCTGACTTCAGGCTTCCGATTCTGCAACGGAGTCGGATTTTCCCCAGTGGGTGACTACTCCCGGTATTGAAACCGTATATTGTAGTGGTGGTTGCGGACAACCTGTACAACGGTATGCCAAGGAAGTAGAGAAGCCTTTTGGGGATAATGCTGAGTGCGGACCCCGGATCGACTTGTATTCTTTCAATGCACGTTGAACCGATATATCCGGTGTAGTACAGAGGTCGATCGTGCTTGTTGTCTTTGAGAAGAATATATTCCGCCGTGAATGTAATAGCAGGCACCTTGGATTGTGTATGGTGACACTCTGGGCAAGGAGACTGAACGTCGTTGTTAGGGACCTCAGGCATGCATGTCAGAAAGGATTCTGAATTGGCTAGCGCCTCCCTGAGTGCTTCTCTTGTCTCTTTAGAGAGACGAAGGAGCTCGTGTATAGTGATACGAGCTGGGATATTGGCCAGTTGAGCCAATATGTCAAACCGAAAGGGCGTATCAAACCCTTGGCCTGGTGGTTTCTTCAACACGTGATCGAATCGTACCTTCTTAGGTCTCTCTTTTCCCTTGGTTGGGATTGGAGTGGATGCTGGTGCTTGTACTGACGTCGTTTGCTATTGTGTCTCGTCAGTAGACTTTTCATACTGCCTTAAGTATGATTTTTCGGATCGGGTGCCCGTCTGCTGAGGCGTATCGGCTTGCGCCGTGCAAGCAAGCTTTTCCCCTTCTGAATCACTGAGGGAAGCCGATGCAAGATTGCCGTCGTCTGGCAGGATGGAGATGACATTGCAAGATTTGCCCTTTGACTTAGACTTCTTGAATCCCAGTGTTCGTCTTGGACGAGGTCTGGGTGTATCCACATGACTTCTCCTGCCTCCAATGTTAAGGGAACAAGACCCTTATTGTTTTGAGTTGTAGCTGGAGGATGCTTGACTTCCAACCGTGGCGCAGGGGCTGGATAGGTCCCGTCAGGAACTGTGACCTTTGGGTACTACCGAATTCGAGAGTCACCATATTGGCAGTGACTTTCTTCTGCTCCGTCTTTAATGTCAGGACCCCGGCATCGATCAGGACTTGTATTCTGTCCTTGAGGACATAGCACTTATCAGTAGGATGGTGGATCATCCTGTGGTAGAGGCAATATTTAGGGTCGTTTGTGCACCCTATCTCATTGGGACGCCGAGCATCTGGCAGTTTCATTTTGTTCCTTTTGTGGAGAGATGGAATATCGTGACCACCTGATCATCTTTGAAGGAGTACTGCTTTGGAGGAAACTTAGGCTCCTGATTGTTGAAGCCGCTCTTCTTGGTCTTCGACTGCGCATCTCCGGATAACTCCACAGACATAGTCTCTTTGCCTTTAGCTTGAGAAGATTATGGTTGGTCGCTACGTCCTTTGTTGTTCATCCCCCACTTGCCTCTAGGGGCGGATGGTTCGAACTTTTTAGCCGACTTCTCGGCTATCTCTGCTTGTTCGACCAATCCTTCCAGGTGTGAGCTTTGACAGCCCCCATGCGAACTTCCACTTGGTCTAAGAAGTTGTGTCTGCATGTCTGTAAGAGCATGGGTAATGGCATCCCTGCTGGGCACATCAAAGATAAATTTCTGAACCGTTTAATGTAGTCACGGACAGATTCGCCCTTCCTCTGCACAGTGGAGAGGAGCTTGTCCATGGTTACTTCGGTATCGTCCTCATAAAAACGAGAGAGGAACCTAGTTTCCAGGTCGATCCAGGAATTGATAGAGCCCGGAGGGAGGCTTCAGAACCAATCAAATGCCACCCCCTTCAAGGTGCCAATGAATAGCCTAGCCATGACGGCGTCATTGCTTATAACATTACCAGTCTGAGACCGGAAATAGTAGATGTGCTGATTTGGCGAGCTCTTCCCATCATAGGTATGCAACGTTGGTGGTTTGAACTTCGGTGGATATGGTACCGAATCCCACTCCAGCGGGTAAGGACGGACTGCCCCTACCTTTTTTCATCCCTCTGAGCTAGGGATGCGATTTGAGCCTGGAGGCCCTTAAGGACTTCGGCGTCTAAGAAAGAACCCTACTTGGATTTCTCCGGCTTGGGTTGCTCATTGCTGAAGTGTCCTCCTCATCGTGATTGCTCCCGGCATCATTGTTATTCCGGTTATTGAGGAGTTGAGCCAGCATCTGTTGAATATTGTTTAAGGCTTCTTGCTGGGTTCTGGAAGTTTGCTCCTGAGCTTCCAAACGTCGACGAAGGTCGTCATTAGCATTATCAGCCATATTGACTGATGCTTTGTCGGTTCGCACCGAGCTAACTGTCACCGAAGAGGCGTACCCACTATCTTCATCTTCTTCGTCCGATGATTGGAGTGATCTCCTGGGCTCTGGAGAGGCTAGGGCCGTCGAGGAAGAAGGCTGCTCGTAACTGTAGGGTATTGCCACCCTGGATCTGGTGTTTCGGAAGACACCTTCGTCATGCACCAAGACTTCGCCTAAGCCTGGGCTATAATCTGGATCTGGGGACTCTCATCCTCTTCCGGTCATGTTGACGGATGCGGAGGCTGGCTCTCGTGAGGTGCTCCTTTTGCGGTGTTTCCTAGGGGCCTGTACCGATAGCCGATAAAAAACTGACCGTCGTCTTGAAGGCGTGGCGGGGATTGGTCCCAGCCGGCAATGGACCGAGTGGAGTGTCACCAGCTGACATCCCACTTGTTGACAACAGGGGGAAGAGGTTTGTCTATCCATCAACAATTTCCTCAAATCAGACCCGTTGGGTCTCTGCAATCGAGCGCAAAGGCTCTTTTGGATCGCACATAGGACGATGTCCTGCTTCTTTTCATCCTGTAGATGGGATTAGCACTGAATAGCTGTAATACCCATATCTTGCAATACATGACTTAATAGATAATAATAATAAAATAATTTAATATGTATGTGTATTCCGTTTAAGAAATTTGTCATTTTAAAAGCTTAGATATTATTTTAAATCATTACTAATTAATTCATAATTATCATCATCCATGATCATTGTTTTATTATCTCCTTTTATCTCATCCTTCTCTTCTCTTCTTTAAGCCCAAGCCCACATCATATCTTTTTCTTCTTTTCCTAAAATTTCAACTGAGCACAACCCGATAGCAGGCCAAATCCATTTCCTTCAAAAAAAATAAAATAAAATAAAATAGAAAACCGCATGTGAGTGTAAACACAGGTTTCGAACCCGGGTATTCCCACACATTATAGCATGCACAGACCATCAGGCCACTTGGCATTGCTATAAAGAGGTAGGCACTTTATTTAAACCTTTGTTTGCTTTACCCTTATTCTTTAAAACTAAAGAAACGAAAGTTCTTTGACTGCTAAAGATTCGAACCCATGTCCCATCCACACCACATGCTAACGCCTCCACCACGTTGCCACTTTTATTTGGTAATAAAGGCCACATGTCATTTATTTAAGCACTTTCTGATTCATCTTCTTCTCCCCCAACTAACACACGCTCTCTCTCCCGCGATTCGCTCCATCCTCCCCCACGTCTCCAACTGTTGCGCCTCTTTCTCGTTCACGTCACCCACTCCTCCCCCTCACCCGCATACTCTCCCTCGTTAACCCGAACGCAAATCCAAATTTTATCTAAATCCTACGCCGAACCAAATCCTAACTACCCAATCATAACCTATCTATCCATTACCTAATCCTAAACTATCTAATTTCTTTTATCTTCCCAAACACAGCTGCAACTCACCTCTTTCTCCTCTGTCCTTGGTCGTTCCTCCTCCTCCCCTCCGGCATTGAGATCTGGACCATGGCACCACCTCGGCGAACTCTGACTCCTCAACCGCAGCAGCCGCCACTCCCTGCCTTCTTGCGCGAGGCCCCAACAGCACCAGGCCGAGCTCCCCCAGGCCACACACCTCTCTCCGGCGAGCTCCGTCAGCATCCGCGAGCACCCCGACGGTCCACGGCCGTCCATGAGCCAGCACAGGCCCGTCCCTGCATGGTGAGTTGTCTACTCTCTCTCTCTATATATATATAATTTTTGCATGCATGGTATGTTGATATATTAATGTGTTGAATTTGTTATTTGTGTAATGTATGTGTAATTCTAGCTTGTGTGTGTGCTGTGTATATGAGTATTACGGATAAATCCTAGCATTTTTTTTATGAGAGGATGAGTTTGTTGTTAGGTCAGCATGGCATGTCCTCGTGCATAAATTTTTGATGAAAAGAATTGTCCTCTTGGTGCACATGATCATAATTAGCATCATCTTGTTATAAGATTGCCCTTGTGATCTTTTTATGATTATTCAAGTTAATTTGTATTATTTTTAGGGTATTCCTAAAACCAAAAGCAAGAACTTATAGAATTGTTTACTTCTGAAGACAACAATGCCCAGTTATCTGTTTGGGATTTAATGTATTATTCACTGTCTGGAAATTAGTTTCTCTGATGAAATTTTCTTCGTCTAGAAGAGGAGAACTTTGATGCATGTTCTTCAGTCTGGGGGAGTTGTGTTGGCTCATATAATAATTAACTGGGCAATGGTGTCAGCGCACTTATTAGCAGATTATTAAAAAAAAAAAACTGAGGTTTGAAGAATAATTATTTCCGGTTCAGCTATGTTTTCCTCCAAACCATTTTTCTTTTGTTCTTTGTCGGTGTATTGTGTTAGTAGTAGTTAGTGCTTTGCTTATTTAAGATGGTTTTACTGCTCTTATTCTGCAAACTTGACAAATGGTGGATGATAATGTTTATTCCTCTCCTCCTTCTTGCTATTCCTACTGAGATGGGGAAATCATTTAACCTTGGTCCATTAAACTCAATCTTGAAGAATTTGTACAGAAGTGACAACCTAATTTAGAATGTGTCATGTACCTAATGTCATCCTTTTGGACTTTACCAAATTACCCAATAGGAAAAATGTCTAAAGCAAGATGGATATCAGAACAACATATGGATTGTAGAATATGTAGATTTATATGCTTGTTATGGATCCGATACACAGGCGATTCGAAGACCGATCCATGGGATGATCCGTGGATCAGTACCGGTTCGTGCAGTGAAGACCAGATGACGATTCAGTTCCGAAATCGCGTCATTTCATGTGAGTGTTCCTTGTTTTCTTATTGAGTATTTTGATATTATTTTATATGAGTGCTTTTAACTGGTTCCTATATACGTCATTATGTTTAAACAATGTTCATGTTTAATTACTGTTTATGCATGTCAATTATTGCTCATGTTCACATTCACGTATTAAATACATAATCAACAAACCCCGGAAGACAACATTACTGATTCAGAATAAATACCATGATACAATTTAGATAACTTGACTAACTATATAACACCTACCGATAAACATATTGCTCATGTTACTAAAAATTACTGGGAAAGTATCATTAAACTTATTCATTGTATACACGATTACTGTTATTGTTCACTGTTCCTATTATTATTCATCGTGTATACATTACTGTTACTGTACTGTTATCGTTACTGTCACTGCATCGTCCCAGTGTTATAGGTAGCATGAGTATTGATTGTTTTTACTGAATTCAATAATAATGTAAATGGATAACTTACACCGGGATTGGGGAAATTGATGGAGGAGACAGCGTCTGTATTTTGGGTGGACCTAGGATACAGGTTGCGCAGCCGACTTACGGTTCCACTGCAGGGTTCCGGGGGATGACTGATATCCCATTTGTTTACTGTTCCACAGTGCTACTGTGAGTTTACTGTTCCACAGTGATACTGTGAGTACTGTTACTGTTACTGACTACCTCGCAGTAGGGCCTGGTTCAGCGCCAGGCATCTGGGCCGTGGTCCCGGGTATGTACGGGACCCACCTAAAGCATGAACAAAGTCTCTTCTATTAATTTCAATAAAGTAGGACCCTGATTGACACATGTGGTAGACGTAGTATGGGATGCGTCTACTGCATGCGTCAATTGGTGTTCGCTGACATAATTAATAATAAACTGTTAATGTATTGTGACTAACCGTAATCACCTGACTGTGATAGACATATAACTATAACCATGACCGGATTGTATATCAAACTAGAGACATGCTAGGTTACACACCATAACGTCAGTTGTTGTTTACAGTTATGTTAGTTACCTTGTTCTACATACATGTTGTTATTCAGTGTTTATCATGTTATTTAGTGCTTTCAGTTATCTGTTATTATTATTTATGCACTGTTTATCTGCACGAGCTTTTCCCTTTACACACACACTCACCAGGTCGCGTTCTGACGACCCTGGATTTGCACGTCCAGATATTGGACGGTTTGTTTATGTTGTGCAGGTGTTCGATGAGACTATACATATTGCGAGGAGCTTGAGTCTCTCTCTGATTCTGGTATTCTCATCCTTCTTATATTCCTGTTACTTTCATGATTCTCCCTTTACCGCATTCAGCTGCCATTTCTTTCCGTTATTCATCTGTTATCATGTGTAGTCTTATATGTATTATTGCAGTGATCGATGATTATTATAGTTCTGATTTATAGCTTGTTCAGGTTAATTTAGGCTTAGCGTGCATACGTGAGGTATTTTCCTTGCGTAGATGCGCCGCCGACCTTCGTCGCGACTCCTTTCCCTCGTATTTTGGGAAGCAGGGCGTGACAATAGTGCTTTGGTTCTATCTTCGCCATCAGGCGTAAGCTTAGTGCTTGACGCACTGGAAAGCGGAGCACGCTGTGGTGCTTTACCCGCTATGCTGCTGCGAAGGGGACGAACCCGGTGAGTACGCTGTGGTACAGTAGCTTCGCTCGTGAGAACGAGGCCGGCGCGAGGCATTGCTGCTCTTGAATTGGACGACGGTATGATTGCCGTCGTAGCTTTATGATTGGAGCATACAGGCATCCTGCCTTTTTCTTCGCGAGAGAGGCGCGATTTAGGCGTAACTACGCCTGAAGCTTCGGTTGGAGACTTCTGTTTAGGCTTCCATACCCGCCTTGGCAGAGGAGACTTAGGTTCGCAAGGAACCTGATTAGCCACACGCGAGGCTGAGGGGTGTTGGCAGAATTCTGTTTCCGGTTTCTGCTTTGAAACCTTGGTCGTGGAAACCTTCCTATGCTTCCGTGCTCGAAGCATTGGGCCACCCCCGAGAGGACTTCTTCAAATCTTCCTTGATCGAACTGAACCACCAAGTTCTCACAAGTAAAGGAATCAGACTGCGGACGTGCTTCCTTGTTGCGCCAAATAACCGCAGTAGGTTCGCAGAGAACCTTTTCTGTCTCCGCAGAGACCTTCCTTGAAGATTTAGCCAGAGGGGCTCTGGCTGCACCGGCTTTTTTGAATTCAGAGTTAGACCCGAAGGTCTGTTCGTCGCATTGCGACACTTGATTCTCGGCAGTGGAGAATTTCTTCCTCAGCGGAGTCGCCATCTTGCTTTCCATTATGTTTGCAAAGGGGAAAAACTTACAAAAAGAGTTTGAGGAGATAAATTACAAGTATTCTCAAAAAGATTACAAGTAGATCTCCTCAGAGATTCTGGAGAAGTGTGCCGATAGGAGTCTGGTCAGCGCGCGACCACTTTGTCCCTTTGACGATGCGAGCGATGATATTCCCTTCTCGCCTGTTTCCGGAATCAGAGAATAGAAGGTTGGTAGACCCCTCTTGCTGCTTCTCAAAATCACCTTCAATTAGGAATTTCTTCTCGCCTGGTTCCGGAGATTCCTTGAGAAGAAGGACGACGTTAGGGTATCAACACTCCTGAATAGAGAAAGCAATTTTCTAAAAGGTCTCTGAATTCGAGAACGCACGGTGCGTTATGAAGAAGTCTCTGCTTGTGGAGTCCTCCTGCGCATTGTCTTGCCCATTCTCCTCTCCTTGTACCCCTGATGGGCTATTTATAGGGAGAGCAAGGGTATAATCGTCCCTTGAAAATATGAAAACAGATTGAATCAGATCTGTTTAAACTAGAAGTAGCCTTGCTGCGAGGCTAGAATTGGCAGGTCGGTTGATCTCTTGATCCTTTCCATATCGTTGGGAGAGTCAAGAGATTGTGGCAATCAACTGTCAAATTTGATCTCAGATTTGATCTTGATTGGATTTGATCTGATTGTGGCAATCAACTGCCAACGGTCATATTTCAGACTGTTGTGCCATCGGTCGACCGGCCGACCGACCGAGGCCAGGATACAGAGAGCAAGTCTCTCTGTCCGGTCGGCCGCCCGGCCGCCCGGGGCCTTTCCAGAGAGCAGAGCTCTCTGGACGGTCAACCGGGTCGGTCGACCGGCCTCCTGCCAGAACTGGCTGTGCACGTCTATGCACGTCGGTCGACCGCCCGATCGACCGGCTTAAGCCAGAACAGAAAACTTAGGGATTTAAAAGTTGGTCTTTTTGATTAAAATAGAATCCCATAAAATATTGAAAAATCTACAAAAATAGTTTTACCAATATACTTTGATAAACAAACATGCTTGCACAAAATCAAAGCATGTTACAAAAGATTTGGACTATTTTTGTAACTTGGAAATATTGGCTCAAATGAAAAACAGTATTTTTCAAAACTTGATTTTTCTAAACTTGTTTTCCAAACTTCACCAAATACAAAAACAAGATATTCTAAACACTATTAAAGCATATGGTGCATGAATATGATCCACTACACAAACATGGTGAAATATCTATGTTTTTGACATTAAGCACTAAACATGATTTTGGATAAAACATGTAAACTTGAAAACCAAAATCTAAACATGTATTTTCTAAAATTGAAATCTTTTGTAAAAACAAAACTATCAAGAGTGTGCGTGTATATGTACTTGAGCAACCCACCAGCTACTCTATCCTTTACATTTTATCTAAAAATAAAATCTTACTAAAAACAAACCTAGACTCAAGTCTTCATCTTCTTGAAGTCTTCACTTGAAGCCTTCTCATCTTCTTGACTTGGTCCAAACACGATTCAATGGCTCTTGGATCAAACCGTGCTAGCTCCAAAACTTGACTTTAAATCCTTTGTTGAAGTTATGCACCTACTAAGATCTTGATCATAAATCTGTCACTAATTAAACACAAGATCATTAGTACTATAACTTCATGAGTTGATCATCATCAAAACTAGAGTGATGGGCCTTCGGGCCAACAGCGAATTCGCCTTCAAACTTTGAGGGGCTATCTTGAAGCCGCTCAAATGAAAGATGAAGAAAAAATCTCCGATTATTATTCACGATTACTTCTAATTGTGAATAAAATGATGAGAAATGGAGAGAAGATGAAGGACATCCGAGTGATGGAGAAATTGCTGCGATCCCTCACATCAAAGTTCGAGCACGTGGTGGAGGCAATTGAGGAGTCTAAGAATTTGGAGGAGATCTCAATAGAGGAGCTTTTGGGATCCCTCCAAGTTCATGAGCAACGCATGCAAAAAAAGACTGGCTCCATAGTCTTGGAACAAGCATTAGAGTCAAAGCTGACTCTAAATGATCGTGGCTCACATAGTGGAGGTCGTGGTCGTGGTAGAGGTAGGGGACGTGGTCCCCAACAACGAACCACTCAAAATCAAGTGGAGTTCCAAAGCTTCAGAGGTCGAGGACGAAGCAATCGGGGAAGATTTACATTTGGACGTGGAAACAACAAGAACGTCCAATGCTACAACTGTCAAAAATTTGGACACTATGCCTCGGATTGCTGGCATAGAACTGAAGATCTTACCAATCTTGCTGAAGCAACAAATGACGCGGGTAATAACTCTACTCTTCTTCTTGCTCATGATGATTCAAGTGTTCAGAATGATGTTTGGTACTTTGACTCGGGTGCTAGCAACCACATGTGCGGGAAGAAAGAACTATTCATAGAACTCGCAGACGGAGTTCATGGAAGTGTGAGCTTGGGAGATTCTTCAAAACTCTCGTTGAAGGCAGAGGGAAGATCAAAATCTATCAAAAGGATGGTAAGCCCGAGTATATTTCCGATGTTTATTATATTCCTAACATGAAAAGTAATATTCTCAGCATCGGTCAATTACTCGAAAAAGGATATAAAGTATATATGGAGAACAACCACCTTTGGTTGAAAAATACAAAAGGAGGTCTTATAGCTTGTATTAAGATGACGGGGAACCGCTGTTTCCCTTGCATCTAAACACAAAAGTTGAGAAGTGTTTTCAAGGACTCATGGAGAATGAGTCATGGAGGTGGCATCTTCGCTTCGGTCATTTAAATTTCAGCGGCCTGAAGCTACTATCTACAGCCGGCATGGTACGAGGTTTACCAACAATCGATCCACCAAGTCATACTTGTGAAGTTTGCATAATTGGCAAGCAAACACGACTTCCTTTTCCCAATGGAAAGTCGTGGAGAGCGGAGGCACCATTACAACTTGTTCATACTGACATCTGCGGACCACTAGATCCCTTCTCTTTAGGAGGTAATAGATATTTTATTACTTTCATTGATGATTTTAGTAGAAAGTTGTGGTGTACATTCTTAAAGAAAAATCTGCTGCCTTTACTACCTTCAAGAATTCTAAAGCTCTTGTTGAAGCAAAGAGTGGCTATAAGCTAAAAACTCTCCGATCTGATCGAGATGGTGAGTACACCTCAAACATGTTTCAAGAATATTGCAGGGAGCAAGGCATAAAGAGGCAGTTTATTACTGCCTATACACCACAGCAAAATGGCATCGCAGAAAGAAAAAAACCGCACTATTCTTGACATGACAAGAACCATGCTTAAAGAAAAGGGACTGCCGAAGCAGTTTTGGGCGGAAGCTGTGGCATGTTCAACCTACTTGCTCAACCGGTGCCCGACGAAGCAAGAGGGCAAGACGCCTCAAGAAGCATGGAGCGGCTATACGCCTAATGTCGCACACCTACGAATTTTTGGGTGTGTTGCATATGCTCAAGTACCTAAAGTCAAAGGGAAGAAGCTTGACAATCATGGTGAAAAATGCATTTTCATCGGATATAGTGAGGAGTCGAAGGCATACAAGCTTTACAATCCACTAACTAAGAAAATAGTGGTTAGTAGAGATGTTGTCTTCAATGAAGCTGAAGCATGGAGTTGGAGTAATGAAGAGACTGTCAAAGAGCAACCCATGGTGAATGAACCTGACGAGCCCCTACAAGAGGTTCCACCACCAACTACACCACCATCTCCTCAACATGCTACACCGTCTCCTACAAGAGGTTCTCCATCTTCTGGGAAGGTAGTAGTAGCGAATCCTCCGTGCAACGAGGTCCAATCAAAATGAGAAGCCTCAGGGAGATCTATGAGTAGATAGAAGAAGATGGAGAAACTAATCTCTTTTGTTTATATGCCGATCATGAGCCTCTCACTTTCCAAGAGGTTAAGGAAGAAGATTGTTGGCGATCAGCAATGAAGGAGGAGATGCATGCCATCCAGAAGAACGACACATGGGAGTTGACAACACTTCCACAAAATCACAAGGCAATAGGTGTCAAATGGGTGTACAAGATCAAACGCACAGCAGATGGTGAGGTTGATCGATACAAGGCGAGGCTTGTGGCGAAAGGCTACAAACAAATACGGCATCGACTATGAAGAAGTCTTTGTACCAGTTGCTCGATTGGACACGGTGAGACTATTAATTTCACTTGCAGCTCATCACAGGTGGAAGATATATCATCTAGATATCAAGTCAGCATTTCTCAATGGTATTCTTGAAGAAGAGGTGTATGTACAACAACCAGAAGGTTTTCTGGTAAAAGGGTAAGAAGACAAAGTATATCACCTAAAAAAGCCTTGTACGGCTTAAAGCAAGCACTACGGGCATGGAATGCCCGAATTGATGGTTATCTTCATCAAAACGGCTTCACCAAATGTCCTTATGAGCATGCCATCTACATGAAGAGGAACCATCAAGGCGAATTTCTAATAATTTGTCTTTATGTTGATGACTTGTTATACATAGGAAGTTGCATCGAGATGCTTGCTGAATTCAAGGAGGCGATGTTCAATGAATTTGAGATGACGGACAATGGATTGATGTCCTATTTTCTTGTATCGAAGTGAAGCAACAATAAGATGGGATATTTATATCTCAAAAGAAGTACATGAAGGAGATCTTGGAGAAATTCAAGATGAGTAACTGCAACCCAGTAAATACCCCAATAGCCACAGGAATGAAGCTATCAAGAGAAGGAATTGAAGATTTTGTAGACTCGACTTTTTTTAAAGTCTAGTTGGTAGCGTGAGGTACTTAACGATCACAAGGCCTGATATTGTTTACGGAATCGGACTTGTGAGTCGCTATATGGAGACACCGAAGGAGTCTCATTGGCTAGCTGCAAAGAGAATTCTAAAGGTATATCAAAGGCACACTCAATCTTGGCCTATTTTATACTTATGGTGAAACTGCAGAGTTAGTAGACTATTCAGATGGCGACTAGGGAGGTGACCAAGATGAGAGGAAAAGCACCACTGGCTATGTCTTCTATCTTGGGTCAACTGCATTTTCATGGACCTCAAAGAAGTAAGGAGTTGTGGCCTTATCTTCATGCGAAGCAAAGTATATGGCAGCTTCATCTACTGTATGTGAAGCTATTTGGTTGCGGAATATTTTAAAGGAATTGGATCATCCACAAGAAGAAGCGACTGTAATATTTGTGGATAACAAATCAGCCATCTAACTTACAAAGAACCCAGTACATCATGGGAGGAGCAAACATATATATACACGGTTTCATTTTCTCAGAGGCCATGTAAAGAAGAAAACTGTGGAGCTGGAGTATTGTCAAACCATGAAGCAAGTAGCAGATATTTTCACCAAGCTATTACCAATTGAACATTTCAGAAGGTTAAAAGAAATGCTCGATATGAAAACATTTGATTTGAGGGGGTGTGTTGAAATATCAAATAAAAATGTCTTTATGACATTAATTTTGGAAGAAGATGAGATCATTAGGAGAAATGAAGAGTCATCATCATCAATTAGGAGAAATGAGTCATCATCATCAATTTAGAGAAATGATGAGTCATCATCTTCAATTAGGAGAAATGAGTCATCATCATCAATTTAGAGAAATGATGAGTCATCATCTTCAATTAAGAGAAATAAGTCATCATCATCAATTTAGAGAAATGATGAGTCATCATCATCAATTAGGAGAAATGAGTCATATATGTATTTTGCCTATAAAAGGCTAGTGTATCTCTTTATTTTTAAGCAGGCAAGCAAGCAAGAAATAAAAGTTGAATAAGATCCATTCTTCACTTAAAATTTTAGATTATAGCATATTAGTCCGTAGACTAGTATACAATATTTTAGACATTTCAGCATTTAGACCTTTCTGCATATATGTGAAAGAGCGTAACTATAAGAAAAACCCTGAACATTTTAGTATTCAAACTGTAGAAAAATCAAGTAAGAAACAAATCATAGAGACGAGTTATTTGTTATATGTAATTGAAACTTACCTGATCCAAGTAGTGGAACTTATGTTGAAGATCATCAGCATTTGGAAGTAGATCACGCGGGCCAAATCCATCAATCTCGTATAGCAACTTCTTCTCGACCTCAGGATGCAATGCTTGGAAACCAAATAAATGAGGGAGGAGAGTGTGAAAGATGTTGTTGCTGACCCTGCAAGAAGGTGTTCAAAGGCAAGAGAACTGATGTAGTCTGAGGTGAAGAGATCTCTCATTGCACCATCTGACTCCTTAGCTCTCAATATGGCAGATATAACTCCTTCTCTTGTTCCGTTTTCGCAACTATCTCATCCACTCTTTTGGCAAGTTTCTGGTTGTTTGATCTATATTCCGGTCAGCAGTCCATGGAATCCTCTTCAGGACTTGCCTGAATGGCTCCTGGAGGATTGGGACTAGAAGCCCAAGAATAATGGAGAGGGAACCAGTGAGGTCAATCTTCAGGGACGTGGTAGAATGCACGTGCAGTTTGATGAAGGCTGAGACCTCATCTTCTTTGTTGGAATGTTTAGAATACTTTTCATGATTGTTGTCGCCTTTGTCTTCTCCCAGAAGCCGAAGTTCACTCCAAAGGCAGCCTGGCCGATGATGTCTGTTGCCATTCTAGGTCTGAAAACATGATGTCTTCATCTTCATGTGTTTTGGAGAGGTGAATACTTGCAGACTCGATAAAGGAATGCATGGGGGGATGAGGCTGCGGGGTGGGAAGGCTGGTAGAGTGAGATGACAGTGTTTCTCATGGCTGACCACCTTGAGTCCCTGCAGGGCAAAGTTGGTTTTAATTTGGATGCATTTGGTTCAATATGAAGTTTTTGTTGGCTGAAATGAGTAATTACTTGGTGAAGAAGAGGCCCTTCTGATGGAGAGGGGACCCAGAAATGGGGAAGGCAGGCTTCTGTTTGGGATGCTCTTGAATTTCTTGATTCCTACCTCTTTGCATAGTTCAGGGTCAGCAAAAATCACTAGGGGTTGCCTTCCCATGTGGAACCTAAAACCCACAAATCAGATCCTTATTTAAGGTAAGAAAAGTAATAAGAGAATCAAAAGGAATGTTTATTAGCTTTTAACAATATTTTTTCAGGAAAGTTAATATTAATTCTAAGTGAGATTGATGGTTTATGAGAAGCATGCTTTCAAATATCCAACAATTCCGATATCTATCGGCAATACCGTATCGCGTTTTGAGGTACCTGATACAGTATAGTTTTGCCCGATTTTGGGACCACATTGCTTATATGACTAAAATGGCTGATATTGCTGGCCAATATTGACGATATTGATACTAAATATCATTGGCCTGTAATGATATCAAGATTTTAAACCTTGATCAGAGTTCGACACTTTTCATCAAGGATTGAACTGAACTTATATCTCTAATGAATTATATTTACACTGCCCAAAAGTACTTTTACCTGAACTAGAAAAGGATTGCTAAAAGATAAGGTACATTGGATGTTATGACAAACTGGGCCCTTTGAAAGTATGGGTTCAGAGCTAACCTTGCCTAAAAGTTGAAGGAAGTTAGGTGTGATCAAACTTCACAATTTATGTCCTTTCACTTTACACTCAACTTTTCAATTTGAGACACTTTCAATCACACATGCATGGATCCCTAACATTTGATACTTGTTGCATTTGTTCTAGTTGTCATTGTCTGGTCTTTCACCCTCCATCCCATTACCCCTTGTTGATGTGTCTTGAATAGAAACAAGAACATAGCCCATGTGAAAGTTCAAACTATTGTTTTATAGCTTGCTATTTTTGACTAAATGGTAGCTTGTTATTTTTGACTTATGGTGGAAACATGATTAATGGCCTACTATTCCACCTATGGCTTGTCTCCATAAAAAATGTGTGTAAGGATTGGGATGAAGT
The DNA here is from genome assembly GCA_038442645.1 of Agave tequilana. NCBI lineage: Eukaryota > Viridiplantae > Streptophyta > Magnoliopsida > Asparagales > Asparagaceae > Agave > Agave tequilana. Next base: position 4,053 of record JAVJIF010033333.1, on the reverse strand, counting down.
AGTTCAACACTTTTTTGCCTATAAATAGGCACACATTGCATGGGATAAAGAAGCAAGGAAGAGAACGGGAGAGTGTAACAAAACATTATATTATCCTTTCCTTTCTCTTGTCGTGTATCTTCTTTTTTATTAAGCCCTAGTGAGGGGTTTCATTCAGTTTGGGTTAAAGTGAGTTAGAGTTGTAATCTCTTATATTCTCCCCTCTTGATTAGTGGATTCTATTGCTGTCTTCTCCCGTGGACGTAGGTCACATTGACCGAACCACATTAAATCTCGGTGTGCTGTCCTTTTTGTTTCTATTAGTTTATAGTTGCTATCTGTTTAATCTCTACCTGTATTTGCCATCTCTTGCATTAGAAGCTAATGTTCTAACAACTGGTATTAGAGCTAGTGTTATTTTCTTGTGGGTTTTGAGATGGCTTCGACGAAATATAAAGTAGAGTAATTCGACAGGAGGGATGGCTTTAATTTGTGGAAAGTTAATATGCGGGCTCTCTTGGTGCAACAAGGCTTGTTGAAATTCTTGTCCGGTAAGAATAAGTTGCCAGAATCTATATTCGAGGATGAGAAGGAAGAACTCGAGATGAAGGCGCATGGTGCCATACAACTTTGTCTAGCCGATAAAGTTTTGCGGGAGGTTGCCGATGAAGAAACTGCCACCAATTTGTGGCTCAAAGACCTGTATATGACTAAGTCCCTGACCAACAGGCTCTACTTGAAGCAGCATCTCTTCACCTTTCGCATGAAGGAAGGTATGCCAACTAAAGATCATTTAGATGAGCTCAATAAAATTCTCATGGATTTGAAAAATATTAATTTTAGAATAGATGAAGAATATCAGCTCTTGTCTTATTATGCACGTTGCCTTCTTTTTTTAAAAATTTTGTTAATAGTATGCTTTATGGTAGAGATACACTTTCTTTAGAAGATGTCAAATCAGTCTCACACTTTAAGGAGTTAAGACAGAAAGTGTCAGTTGTTGGAAGTGAGGATCAAGCTGAAGGCTTATTCGTCCGTGGTTGTACAGAGAAGGGTAGAGAAATTTTCGAGGAAATCTAGGTAAGAAAAAATATTGAGTGTCACTATTGTCATAATTTTGGATACTATAAAAAAGATTATTTTAAGCTCAAAGAAAAAGAAGATGTTAGGAGAAAATCTCAAGATGAGAAATCTTCAGATGTAAGTGTTGCAGAAGAAGCCTCCATATCACATGAGGTTCTTTCAGTCACCGTCTTTGATGCCCGTTCATGAGATGAGTGAGTTCTTAATTCAGGTTGTTCTTATCACATATGTCCCCACAGGACTGGTTTGTGACCTACCAGCCAATTGATGGTGGTAATATCTTAATGGGATAACATGCCCTGCAAGACAATTGGTATTGGGTCAATTAAGATTAGGATGCACGACAGTATTGCTAGAACATTGAGTAATGTTCGGCATGTGCCAGATTTAAAGAAAAATTTAATTTCTTTGGGCACCTTAACTCCAACGGCTATAAGTTTTCAGCTGAAGGTGGAGTTTTATAAGTTAGTAAAAGCTCTCTTGATATGATGAAAGGAAAGAAAGTGAATACCTTTTATATCCTTAAAGGTAGCACGGTGATAGGTGTTGTTTGCTGTGTCAATGTCAGAAGACTCAAACTTAGATACCACTCGTTTGTGGCATATGCAGTTAGGGCATATGAGTGAGAGAGTATTACATGTATTGAGTAAGTAAGCCTTGCTTTGTGGCCAGAAAACAGAAAAGTTTGACTTTTATGAACATTGTGTTTTTGACAAACAACACAGAGTTTCTTTTGGAACAGGGTGTTTACAGGACTAAAGACACCTTAGACTACATCCATTCAGATGTTTGGGGTCCCTCTTAGGTTCCATTGAAAGGTAGAGGTAGTTATCTTCTGACTTTAATTGATGATTATTCCACAAAAGTTTGGGTGTATATTCTTTCAATCATAAGAGCGATGTGTTTGCTACCTTCAAGTAGTGGAAGGTTATGATCGAAAAGCAAATAAAAAGAAGGTGAAGCGCCTCAGGACTGACAATGGAATGGAGTTTTGTTCCACGGAGTTTGATCAATTCTGCAAAAATGAAGAAATTGTATGTCATCGTACAGTTCGGTACACACCACAACAGAATGGAGTTGCAGAAAGGATGAACATGACACTGTTGGAGAGAGCTCAGTGTACTCTCTAATGCTGGTTTGTCAAAATGCTTTTGGGTCAAGGCAGTTAATACAACTTACTATTTGGTAAATCGGTCTCCCTCTACAGGTATTGATTTTAAGACTCTTGAGGAGGTATGGTCGGTACCCCTTCTAATTACTCTCATTTACGAGTATTTGGTTATCCTGCTTATTTTCATGTAAATGATGGTAAGATTGAACCTAGGGCAAATAAAGCTATATAACTTAGTTATGCTATTGGGGTGAAGGCATACAGGTTGTGGTGTTCTGATCCTAAGTCACCTAACTTTGTTATTAGTAGGGATATTACTTTTGATAAAAATTACATGCTTCAACTGAGAAAGGACTCTGTTGTTGATGCTACAGGTTCAGGAGAGGAAGCAAGTAAGCTGGTGGAGCTTAAGAGCAAAGTTACATAAGAAGTGCTCGAGAGCACACACGTTGAACCAATCGATGATGCTCAAGGTTCAACTTCGGGTGAAGATACACCTCAAGAGAAACAAGACAATATTGCCACAGGGAGAGCAAGAAGGCAAATCCGTCCACCTAAGCGATACGCCTATGCAGATATGGTCGCTTATGCTCTAAGTGTGGAAGAATCTATTGAGATTCCTGAGCCTTCTACCTACAAGGAGGCTATTAGTTCTGGTGAAGTTACAGAATGGAATATTGCTATGACTGAAGAGATGGAGTCTCTTCACAAGAACCAAACATGGGAGTTAGTGAAGCCGTCCAGGGGACAGAAAATTATTGCTGCAAATGGGTCTTCAAGAAGAAAGAAGGAATTCCTAAAGCTGAGTCTGTAAAATATAAAGCACGCTTGGTAGCCAAAGGTTATAGTCAGAGGGTATCGACTTCAACGAAGTATTCTCGCAAGTTGTGAAGCACACCTCTATCCGCGTGTTGCTAGCTATGGTTGCTTGGTTCAATCTAGAGCTCGAGCAACTTGATGTGAAAATAGCCTTTCTTCTTCATGGCGAGCTTGAATAACAAATCTTTATGCATCAATTAGAAGGATTCGTTATTGAAAGCAAAGAAGACCATGTGTGCAGGTTAAAGAAATCTCTTTATGGTTTGAAGCAGTCACCTAGGCAATGATATTTGAGGTTTGATACTTTTATGATTGAGCATAGTTACTATAGGAGTAAATATGATAGTTGTGTTTATCATCGGAAGCTCAATAATGGTTCTTTTGTATATTTGCTTTTGTATGTTGATGACATATTGATTGCAGCTAAAGACATGTTTGAAGTTGATAAGTTGAAAGATCAACTCAAACAAGAGTTTGAGATAAAAGATTTGGGAGCAGCGAAGAAGATTTTGGGAATGAAAATTCACAGGAACATGCTTGAAGGAAAATTGTTCCTATCTCAGAACAAATACATCGAGAAGGTATTGGAGAGATTTGGCATGCTTGATGTCAAACCTGTAAAGACTCCACTTGCTACTCATATTCAATTTTTAGCAGATTTGTCTCCTCAAACCGATGAAGAGGAGAAGTATATGTCTCGTGTTCCCTATGCTAGTGCAGTTGGAAGTATTATGTATGCTATGTTGTGCACTCGATCAGACATTTCATATGCAATCAGTATCGTGAGTCAATATATGGACATGCCCAGAAAAGGCCATTAGCAGACAGTGAAATGAATTTTGTGATATTTAAAAGGATCTACTAATATCAGTTTATGTTTTGACAAGAATGCTAATTCTGATTGCTCGATATTCGGATTCAGATTTTGTGGGCGATCTAGATAGAAAGAGATTCCTGACAGATTATGCTTTCTCTCTTTCAGATTGTGCCATTAGTTGGAAGGCGACTTTACAGTCGACAGTTGTTTTATTTACTGCAAAGGCAGAGTATATGACAGTTAT
>JAVJIF010033332.1:0-65157 GCA_038442645.1 Agave tequilana | reverse complement strand
TTCCTTGAATCAGTTGAAGATTACAACAAAACAATATTCCGACTACAAGGGAGGGAGGATGCTTGAGTCTTCCTTTGTTTAGGCTGGGTTCTTCGTGTGGCGATGGAGAGTGAATCTTGTTCTCCGTTGACCAGATGACCGTCCTGGACCGTCGGGGGTCTTCTCTTCGGCCGGTAGGGGAGTAACTCAGCTCCGTCTACCAAACTCTCAAAGAGGAGGTAAGCGAAGAGCGGTTAGTACTCAGTAAGCCTGCTGAAGAGTCTTCTCTCTGTTGGCGTCGTGCTTCTCTCAAAATCTCCGACCTTTGGATTTAATTTGCTCGCCCGACCCTTCTCTGATTCTGGATTCAAGAATGCCCGACCCCTCTCCCTTTTGATTCAATCAATCGACCCTTCCTCATAGCCAACAGGGCTATTTATAGGGGTCTTAAGGGGTGATCGTGCCCCCTAAAAATGCGCCTGAATGAGGGGCCGTTACCCGCTATACGCGCGGTAACTGACCTCCACGATCTGGGGCGGTTGCAACTGAGACGCGGGCTTTGAACCGACGCGCCTTGATGCTGAGACGCGGGCTTCAGGCCGACGCGCCTTGATGCTGAGACGCGGGTTTGAACCGAACGCGCCTTGAAGTTGAGACGCGGGCTCGGCCGACGCGCCTTGATGCTGAGACGCGGGCTTCAGGCCGACGCGCCTTGATGCTGAGACGCGGGTTTTGAACCGAACGCGCCTTGAAGTTGAGACGCGGGCTTCGGGCCGACGCGCCTTGATGTAGAGACGCGGGCTTTGAACCAAACGCGCCTTGAAGTTGAGACGCGGGCTTCGGGCCGACGCGCCTTGATGCTGAGACGCGGGCTTCAGTCCCTTGCGTCTAATGTTTAAGACTGCTTCTTTGATGGCTTGCCTGGTTAGTCATTTTTAGACAGCCTACAGAACCCCTCCAAAGTTTCCGATATTCCGCAGTTGAATGGGACGGATTTTCGGATACTTTGGACTTAACCGCGTTCGCCTTTGTGACTGGACTGTTGATGCTTCGGGTTTGACCTTATCCGAATTTGGTCTTCGTGAGTGTACTGTTGAACTCTTAGAAGCCATCAGAGTCGATCGTGTTGAGTGTCTAGATACACAGCCTAGACCTCCCCAATTGCTTTTAGTCTGTCACGGGTACGTTTTTGGCTGGGAGTAGTTGGTTGTCTGTTGGCGCAGTGTACTGTTGAACTGTCTTGCAGACGCATAAGACTGGACGCAGGCTCCTTTTTGAAAAGCAGAGGCTGCTTTGAAGACGCAGCTTCCATAAAATAGACGCGATGTTTGGCCAGACGCGAACTCCTTAGAGGAGACGCGATCTTCCGAACGCACTCTTGGAAATGCTGACGGGGCATGTCCGGTGCGTTTTCTGGGCGCGGACTCTATGTTGTCATGATTACGCGCCAGCTGGCCTGGGGAAACGGCGAAATTTCGCCTTTTGGCGCGCGGATCTCGCGGTTCATTAAATGAACTGCTCCACGTGTCAATTTTTAACTCGTGGCGAGGTTGCGACGCATGATCTTTGCCACCGGAAATGTTTGTTATATGCGTCAAGCGACGATTCGCTGCAGCGTCCCTTGGGTCACGCGCCGCGTATCTCTGCGAATCCTGTGCCTATAAAAGGCAGCAGTTTGGAGAGACTCTTCTTCTTCTCGCGCTTGCTAAGAACTTTAGAAAAACATATTCTCCTCCTGTTCCTCTGTTTAACCTCGGATCAAATTCGCCATGGCACCAAAAGATTAAGCCGACCGCTTCTTCCTCAAAGGCGACCACCACCGAGGCCCGGAGGGCAGCTCTTCCTCTGCGCAGGACTTCGTCCTCCAAGGTCTCCAAGGTAGTATGCCGTCTAGGCAGAACTTCACCTTTAAGAACTTTAACACAGAGAATGTTTGATTCCCCAGACGCAGTCTTTGGGATGATAACCGGGGCGCGGATTAGACAATCTGACGCCCAAGGACTCTGCACTTCGGGTCCTTCACTTAGAATATTTCTAACTGTGAAGGTCTCTGGACGCAGCTTACAGAACGCAGATTTGATTTTCGCGTTCTGTGTCATCAGGCGCCAATTTGATGAATCTGGCGTCTGAGTCCAGGCAGAGTCAAGTCTTGGCTTGCAGAACGCGGATTTGATCTTCGCGTTCTGTGTCATCAGGCGCCAATTTGATGAATCTGGCGTCTGAGTCCAAGTACTTTGAATTTCATAAGTATTGGTTTGTAGAACGCGGAATTGATCTTCGCGTTCTGTGTCATCAGGCGCCAATTGATGAATCTGGCGTCTGAGTCCAAGTACTTAATTTCATAAGTATTGGTTTGTAGAACGCGGAATTGATCTTCGCGTTCTGTGCTTCCTGACGCAGAGTTGCAGGTCTGGACGCGGATTTGATAATTCCTGCGTCCAGTATCTCTTCTGCGTTTAGATTATAAGCACTTAGTATTTCTCTTTGCTTTTGGTAAAGCATCTGACTTAAGTGTTTTTATCTTTTTGCAGCGCCGCAACCTGCTACTTCACTCCCCAAGATACGCCATTTTGGGCATGTAGGTGGTGCTGACCGGAACCTAACCTTTGTGCTGCAAAGGACTGTCCCTGTGACTGCCGACCAGTCGCCGGCTCGTGAGAAGAAGCTCTCGAACGTCGATATGAGGACTCTTCGAGTGCTTATGACCGATGCAGCATTCATCACGGATGATGGCATTCAGCTGGAGAAGCCCGCCTTCTTCTTCGGGGATCATATCCACAATGGCGGCCATCGCGTGCACGAAGGGACTTACACATGGCTCCGTCAAATAGGGGGCAGAAGGTTCTTTCTCCCGGCCATGGATAGGATGTACCCTATGTTCTATTACCAGCATATGTCCGTCCCGCGGAAGATGGAGTTTGACCTCGCTCGATATGCTCCTGAGGTTACTCTTGGCGATCTGGGCTCCCACTACCAAGTGCACCGTCATGACGGCCATGACGGGTCGGTTATCGGCCTTTTCCCTGGATCGCGCAAGAGGGAGATCCCGTCTGGAGAGACACCGCACATTGGCACCACCTTCCTCAACATGTTCATGGCAGCGGAGGGTGACTATCCAGTTGCGTTCCGTGCATATGGGTGGATCCATTCCCCAGCGAATTACTGGTGGGGCAGGATGGTTGGCTTTGTCCTTACCGAGCTCGGGGATTTGCTGAAGCGTGTAGGACTGTACTCGGCGGTCAGGGCCGTACAGTGGGGGATCCCTCAAAGTTCTCAAAACTTCTTTGGGATCCTAGAACGTTACAATCCCTTGACGGGGACGTTCTTTACTCCAGTCGGGGAGATGGGCCTTGCCTTACACGAGCTGCACGAGGTCTCAGGACTGGTAACAGGGGACATGCCCTATGAAGAATATGTCCCGACCGCTGTGGAGCTTCGCCACGTGAAGGAGGAGTTTCCCCTCATATACGAGACCTACTGGGAAGTGCTCTGTCACTTCCATATCTGCGGTCAGATCACCAAATGGCGGTCGCAGGGGGTCACGTATCTGTCTTGGGCCAGTTATTTGTTCAACAATGTGAACACCAAAGACCACTTGATCACCCGATTGGCTCCCAGCTCTGATAGGGAGATCGAAGACCGGATTGACCAGGCTCCCGAGAAGTTCTACACCACAGAATCGAACGAAGATGGTTTCGACCCCGACTTGGTTTTTGAAAGCTTCCACCACCAAGCCCGGACTCCTATCTCCGATCGGGCGCTGCTGGCGGGTTTTCTGATGCTGTGGCTAAAGCGTTGTGTGGTGCCCACGCTGCCACATGAAGTTATAGTTGCCGACGTGGTGTACCCGGCGGTGCTTCGGCCCATGGCAACCCTATAGCTCTTCTCCCGACCGTGGTGGCTGGTATTCAGAGCGGGCTGCGGGCGCTGGCTAAAAGCTTTTGTGAGCCGCCAAAAACTGTGGATTCCGAGGGAAAGCCGCTCACGGACGCAGAGGGGAATCCAGTGGTGAAGCATCCCAATCCTCGGGTCGAGCTGCCTTACACATACCTTATGGCCTGGTATGTGATGCACTGCCCCTCTTTGATGACGGCGGTGCGTTGGAAGGAGGACTCCGTCCCCTTCATACAGCGATTGGAGGGTTCAAGGTGGGAAGATCCTTATATATATTACATCCGGAAGCGTCTTTCAGCCCCGGCAAACTATCAGCTCAATCGTTGCCTCCTCCAGATCCCTGGTGCATCCTACGGCGATCTACTTGTCGATTCCGCAGGCCCTGATGATTTCACGAGGTTATCCCAGGGAGCCTTCTGGTGGTTGCTCAATATTCGGCCCGGGTATATGCTTTTTCGACAAGGGACGTCATGCACCATTGAGCCATACATGCCGAATCGCTTCGCTCGACAGTTCGGCTATGACCAGCTCTATATCGGGAATCCAAATGCTTATCTCGCCTTCGAAGGGAACTTGTTCGAGGGTGCTCGGGCCTGGTACTATAGTGTGGCTGGAGGGACAGGAACAACCTTCCGTCTACCTCTCGAAGCGCCCAAGTGCCAGATGAGTCTAAGCTATTGTACTTGGTACTCCCAAGCCGTCCAGACACCAGACTTTCTTCCGGCATCTTCATGTATTGAGAGCATCAATGCAAGCCTCGAGGCAAGGACAGAGTCTGGTAAACCAACGAGACTCGTAGAGCAGTACCGGAAAGCCCGTAAGGAGGTCGGGAGAAGGACGAGGAGGGAGCCACGAGCTACAGAGCCACGACCGCCAAGGGCAGAGCCACGAGCGAAGAATGAGCCGTCAGTAACGAGGGCGGAGCCATCAGCGACGAGGGAGGAGCCGCAGACGAAGAGGTCTAGGCAGTTGGTGAGTAAGCGTCCTTACCGCTCTACTTCTGTTGTTGAGCCTGCCCCGAAGAAGGTTAAGAGGGACTCGGCGGCTGAAGTCTCTCAATCTGGAGCCATCTCTGCTGGAGTTGAGGCTCCTCCTGAAGATGTCGTTGCCAGAGTTGGCGAATCTCCGGAAGAGGAAGATTTTCCTCTTCCAGTTCGTGCTCCTAGGCCGCACCACGAGCACCGCGAGGCTGTGGAGGAAGGGGAGTTCATCGAGGAATCCGCTGTTGCTGCTGATGTCGCATCTCCAGAGATTGAAGTAATGGGTAATGCAGATGTTGAGATTCCGGGAGTTGCAGCTCAGCTCAAATCACCTTCTGCTCATGAAAGGAGAGATGAGGCACAGCAGTTGGGATCTCCGAGCGTCTTCATCCCCAGTCCTAGAGCCGTTGACCCTAGTCCTACTACTGGAGTGATTGGAGGCAAGGCTCCGATTGTGGATTCTCCTCGCACTGATCTGTCGTCTTCTTCGTTCTCAGGGGCAAGCATGTTTGAGGACGAGGTCGACTATGGTGATGAACCCGCTCCTCCTGATCAAAGCAAGTTCTTCCATATCTCAGAGGAGGAAATGTATATGGGCGAGTCATCATCTGCACCACCAGTGGCGGCTATTCCTGTTGAAGGTACCCTTTCCACCTCCTGTCCAATTTTTCTTTACATGTTGAAGAAGATACTTGACATTCTTCATTTTATATTGCAGGGTCAGCTGGAGATGCCGAGGCTACAACCTCCTCGCATATTGAGGAGATGGTGGGAGAGTTGACTCGACCACAGGGAATTGAGACCTCCGCTGCTGAGATGCCCTCAGAGGGGGCAGTTGCTGAGACTGGGGAGCCTTCCACTCTGCCAGAGGAGGAAGCCACTACTGAGGTCGAGGAGGCTCGGGTGGAGGCAGGTCCACTCCCAGGAGATTGCACGGCTCAAGTTTCAAATGAAGTTTCTGAGGAAATCGTGCTTGCCACTCCATCATTGGTCGCGGAAGTTCCCGCAGGGATAGCACCTCCGGAAGCACCAGTGGCTGGTTCCGCTCTTGCCGTATCGGCGGTTAGCATGACTTCTGCGCAAAAAGAGCCGGCCTACACCCCTTCTTCCGAGATAGAAAGGGGGTCGGGGAGCGTTCCGGGTGATGACAGCATGGACTTCCTGACGCGCAGTACGGTGCGGCAGTTCTTTGAAGCGATGCGATCGTGCATCGACTTTATCCTTTCTGGGCGTCGTTCTTTTGACTTTGCCCGGAGATTTCTCGGGAATGTGGCCGAGAACATCGAGCTAGTCGGGGGCCTTCCTCTTGCTCAGGCATGTATGCGGGTGGTGGATCAGTTGGAGAGTGACCTGAAAGAGCTGAAGTCTTTAGACGAAGCTGACTCCCTCCACGAAACCCAAGTCATCCTGGATAGCCTCCTTTCTGCCCAAAGGCAAGAGCGACAGGAAGTGGAAGTACAAATTGCCGAAGAGGTCAGCAACCTTGAGCGTTCCCAGGCTGAATGCCAAAGGCTGATTGAAGACTCAGGGGATACTGAGCTTATCATGCAGAACACAGAGCTTGCTATTACCAACGCTCGGGCTGCCATTGCTAAGGCCAAAGCCATGCTAGCTGTCAATGAAGAGAAGCTCGTCGCCCTCCAGAAGAAGCTAGAGGAGCAGAAGGCTGCAAGGGTACGGGCTGAAGAGAGCCAGTCTGTTCATCTCTCCAGATTGGAGACTTTGCGAGCCCAGCTGGCTGAAAAACCCTGCCTATCTGAAGAGGAGCTGCGGGTCCAGGCGATGATGGAGGCTGAGAAGGCACGTCAGCATGAGATGCATCGTCTCAGGGAGCGCATCCGTTCCCTACCAGATCGAGATTTTTAGCCTTCTCCTCCCTTCTTTTTTCTTTTTTTTGTAACGCTCAATCTTATTTGTATAAGAGAGCGTTTTTGTATCACTTTCATATTTTTGGATATAAATAAAAGTGACACCCTCCTTTTTACTTCTTTTGTCTCGAACTCTTTGCCTTTGGTTGGACATGTAGGAGCAAGGAAGTCTTTTGATCTTTATCAAAATTATAATCATAATCTTAATAAGTCAAAAGATATGAGGAAAGATCTTGTTTCAAGAACTTTCATGACACTGTCAGAGGTGTAAGCTTAACTTGACAGAGGTGATTTTTGGTGGACCTGCCACTTTGTGGAAGAAAGTGACAGGTGGAGTTCGTACCCCCAGGAAAGATGAACTTTTATCAAGGATTTGTGCTTAACTTGATTTCAGATCAGCTGGGGATGTTGATGGAAACATTGTTTATTGGTGTAATGTTAACCAACAATGCCTCCAAAATGAATTCGATATTCTGTTGGGGAGAATATCAAATGAAACTAGACTCGCGGGGGAATCTAGGGAAGTCCTTACCGTTAGAGGTGTGATATTAACTTAACGGGTTGGAAATAGTCTTGTCAGAAGTGTAATGTTAACTTGACAAGGACATGAGTTAGAGGTGTGATATTAACTTAACTCATCGACATCTCAGTTTTATAAGGGAAAACTGAGGGTGTCACTGTCATAGGTGTGATGTTTAACTTAACAGTGAGGGTAATGCTAGAGGTGTAATGTTGAACTTGGCATTAGTCGTCTCGGCTTGAAGAAGTCGAGGAAAGGTCATAGCCATAGGTGTATTGTTGAACTTAGCAATGACTCGGATGCTAGAAGTGTAGTGTTAACTTGGCATCGTTCGTCTCGGCTTAAGGAAGTCGAGGAAAGGTCATAGCCATAGGTGTATTGTTGAACTTAGCAATGACTCGGATGCTAGAAGTGTAGTGTTAACTTGGCATCGTCCATTTCAGCTTCGATATGGAAGTCTGAAGAAAGGGTGACTGTCAGAGGTGTAATATTAACTTGACGGGCACCTGATATACTGCTTAGAGGTGTAATGTTAACTTAAACAGTAGTTTGTCAGAGGTGTGATATTAACTTGACAAGAATTGGCTCTTGATAGGAGCAATTTGAGGACCTGTCATTCTATTGATGAGAATTGACAAGTGGAATTTGAAATGCCAGAGGTATAGTGTTAACTTGGCAATTTTGAAGTTTGCTGCTCTATGTAGAGGTAACAAGCGGGGCTTGTACTCGACAAGGAGTATTCATTACCAGAGGTATAGTGTTTAACGTAGTAATGTTTGCATTTTGTGGTCCTACCATTCTATGGATGAGAACTGGTAAGAGATTTTGGAGGAGAGAGTGGAATCAGGTCCACTTAGGATTTTTAGCAAACCCTCAGCTGTCAACGGATTTGAGGTGCCTTTACCAACTACCGTTTGAGTTGGGCTAGTCATGCTATTCCCCTCAGCATGATGAGTTGTCGAGGACTTATGTTGGGCTTAGATGCCAACATTTTCCTCTATCCTTAGCCGTCGAAGGCGTTGGATGTTTGATCAGAGGTGTGGTATTAACTTGATCGGCAGAAGAACACCATCTAGGGATAGTATTTCTTCAGGAATTTGCCATTGATTGGCATCATGAGTGTATCGCCATTAGAGGTTATGAGACGATACGATCCATTCGAGTAGACCGACTCTACTACAAATGGTCCTTCCCATTTGGGTTGGAATTTTCCCTTTGTCTTGTGCGTCATGACCATGGGTCTCCGGACGGCTAAGACAAGGTCGCCTTTCTTGAAAGTTCGCGTTTTGACTTTCTTGTTGAAGGTTCTGGTGATGCGAGCTTGATAAAGCTCGATCTGCTGCTGGGCCTGCAGACGCTTGTCGTCTAAGGCCTCCAGTTCTTGGAGTCGCTGTCGATGCTTCTCCTCTGTTGTCATCTCGGCGGTCAGGGCGACGCGTAGAGATGGAATTTGGATTTCCAGTGGGAGGACAGCTTCACATCCGTACACCAAGGAAAATGGCGTGGCTTTAGTTGGGGTTCGCACGGTCGTACGATATGCCCATAAGCATTCACCCAACTTATCGTCCCAGTCTCGTTGACTTTTCGAGACGAATTTCTTGAGAAGCTTGCCAATAGTCTTATTGAAAGCTTCCGCGAGGCCGTTGGCGGGAGGATAGTATGCCGTTGATGACACACTCTGGATTCTGAACTTAGCACAGAATCTCTGGAAAGCCTGGCTGATGAACTGGGGTCCATTGTCATGGACGATCCGCCGAGGCACACCGAAGCGATAGATAACGTGATGTTTCACGAACTTGATCACGTTAGACGATTTTACCTCTTTTAGAGGAACAGCTTCGGCCCACTTGGAGAAGTAATCGGTTATTGCTAGAATGAACCGATGTCCTTTCGACGATGGTGGGCTGATGGGGCCAACCACGTCCATCCCCCACATTTCGAACGGCCAAGTAGAGGTCGTAGAGTGGAGATACCCTGGTGCTTGATGGATGAAATCGCCATGTATTTGACAGGCGTGACATCTCTTAGCGAGGGAGATGGCGTCGACAATCATCTTGGGCCAATAGTAACCCAATCTTTGGAGTCGGTTTGCCAGCTTCGGGCCAGGTTGATGAGCTCCACAAATACCATCGTGGGCTTCTTTCAACACTTCACGGGCTTCTTTTGATGAGAGGCACCGGAGCAGGATCCCGTCATGCGATCGACGGTACAGTGTTCGCGTGATCGCATTATAGTAAAATTTGGGGGCTTTCCTCCGAATGGCGGCCGCCTCTTTGGTGTCTTCAGGCAGGATGCCGTATAAGACATAATCAATATAGGGAAATCGCCAGTCTTTAAGCTCTGGAGCGGTTGACACTTCAAGTGTTTCTTTACCGCGACGATCTCCTGTTGACCCTGGGTAGTCTCCGGGGGAAATTTTTGGACAGTATAGGTCGTGGCTATAGACGAATACTTTCTCCATTGCTCCTGCTGGGAGAGCTAGGGAAGCTGCGAGAGATGCGAGGGCATCTGCATGCGCATTTTGGCTTCGCGGCACATGGTCGATGTAGAAGTTTGAAAACTTCTCCGCCATGTGGATTGTCGCGTCGTAGTAGGGTACTAGATCTTCATGTCTGACCTCATACTCTCCGCGAACTTGGCTGACGATGAGTTTGGAGTCACCGTACGCCTCGAGATTTTTAACGCCAATCTCATCGGCGAATTGCATCCCAATCAGGAGAGCGTTGTATTCCGCCACATTGTTGGAACAGGGTTCGGTTAACGAGATAGCCCGGGGGATCACGTAGTTTTGTGGGGAGACGAGTACTACTCCTACCCCCGCTACTGTGTGTCCCTTTGGGCTTGCCCTTGATGCACCATCGAAGAAAAGTTGCCATACTTGTCCTTCGAATGTTGCCTGAGTCAGGCATACTTCAGCGACCTCATCTGGGAGATCCTCATAAAGTTTGGCTGCCCTCGGATCTGGGTGTTCGGCTAAGAAGTCCGCCACCGCTTGTCCTTTAATGGCCTTCTGTGGCAGGAAGTGCATCTCATATTGAGAGAGCAATATAGCCCATTTCGCCAGCCGGCCATTCAATGATGAAGGCTTTGTCATAAGCAACCTCAGGGGGTTGACTTTTGATATGACATTTATAGTTTGGCCTACCAGATAATGTCGCATTTTCTGAATAGCGAACACCAAGGCCAAACACTCCTTCTCGATCGGGTTGTATCGATGTTCGGCCCCGATCATCGTTCTACTGAGGTAGTAGATTGCTTGTTCTCGTCCTTGGTCATCATTCTGAGCTAGTAGAGCTCCCAAAGAATGATCCATCGATCGGACGTACACCAGGAAGGGTTTTCCGGATACCGGAGCTGCAAGTACTGGTGGTTGGGTGAGGTATCGTTTGATCTCCTCGAATGCTTGCTGGCAAGCGTCGTCCCATATGAACGAGACTCCCTTCTTCATCAGCTTAGCGAAGGGTTGGCATCTTCCGGAGAGATTTGAAATAAATCTGCGGATGTATGCCAGTCGTCCCTGCAATCCTCTGAGCTCCCTGAGGCTTCTTGGAGGTTGCATTTCCTGAATGGCGCGAACCTTCTCCGGATCCAAATGAATTCCGGTAGAGGTTACAACAAACCCTAGGAATTTCCGCTGGCTACCCCCAGGAATGATTTGGTGGGATTCATCTTCAATTGATGAGCCCGCATGATGTCAAAGACCGCTTTTAGGTCCGCTATGTGATCGCCTTTAGTGCGGCTTTTCACCGCGATGTCATCGACATAGCACTCCACCGTTTTGCGTATCTGCTGGTGAAAATGGCATTCATAGTCCTTTGGTATGTTGCCCCTGCATTCTTTAGTCCGAAGGGCATGACGGTGTAGCAGTATACTCCTAGAGGTGTCCTGAAGGAGGTATGCTTTTCGTCGTCAGGGTACATCTTGATTTGATTGTAACCTGAGAATCCGTCCATAAAGGACATTCGCTCGAACCCGCATGTATTGTCAATCATGACATCTGTGATTGGCAACAGGAACTCGTCTTTGGGGCAGGCCTCGTTTAGATCGCGGAAGTCGATGCAGATCCGGATCTTCCCGTTCTTCTTAGCAACGGGGACAATGTTAGCTACCCAGTCGGGATGTTGTTCCTCCCTGATGAAGCCAGAGTCAATGAGCTTTTTGACTTCTGATTGAATGGCTTCCATTACTTCTGGACGAAACCGTCGCTGCTGTTGCTTGACGGGCTTTACATCCGGACTGATGTTGAGGCGGTGCATAGCCACTTGAGGATCGAGTCCAGGCATGTCCTCATAATTCCAGGCGAAGACGTCTATATACTCTTGTATAAGAGATATTAGATCCTTCTTCTCTGATGGTGACAGGCCGTCACTTATGAAGATGGGCTTAGGATTAGCATCATCTCCTAGGTTGATCTGAACAACCTTGTCTTCTGTGGGTGGCTCACGCTGTTCGAAGCGGATATCCCAGAGAGCATTCAGGTGTTTGATCCAGGGGTCTGTATCTGACTGGATCATTTCTTCGTCTTCGTCTTCCAGATGGTTTGTTGAAGCCATGTTTACTGAAAGCCCTTTGAAGATGTTGCCAATACTGACATCTGATTCCCACGATGACGTGTCTGAAGAGTGATCATGGCCTGATGGTTCCTCGGAATCAGGGGCTGACGGGATCGGAGTTGATATATAGCCCAACCCCCTGCGGGTCTGATGATAATAATCAGGTGCTTTCCCTTTTGGCACAAAAGATCGGAGCAACGATCTCCTTCCTTTGCCGAAGTTCAACCCGGGTCCGCTGGCTAGATCATACCCCATACGCTTCATCATCTTGAGCGCTTTTGGTTCATAGTGATTGAACTGCGGGGGCTCTTCTTCGCCTTCTGATTCATCATGGGGTGTTGGTTGAGACGAGCCTCGCCCAAAAAGTATTGGTCTTTGGCCTTTTCGTCTGACTGGAACCATGAATACAGATTCTTGTGCATCACCATCATCCTGGTACGTCCCGAAGGATGATTTTATTGGTACATGCAATGATGTCAAAGCACCCATTGCCGACCATACATCCTCGTCTACGCCGGTACTGGTATCCGACGGTATTGAATCAGACTCACACACAGGAAAGTACGCGAAATCTAAATCTTCATTAATATACCAACCGCCTACATCGTCGGTGGTATCAACATCGAGCTTATTAGTGCTCTTTACAAGTGGTTCTAGCTCCCACATGCACTCTTCTTTTTCGGGCTCGATGTCAGCCTCGTTACCAGAGTCTGGCTCCTCTGGTTGCGGGGTTTCATTATTCTCCTCATATAAGAGGGAATCCGTGAAATAATTCTCGACCCCTTTGAACGGATGCCTTTCGGCAATCAACGTTCGGACCTGTCCGCTCTCGTCAATGTATTTCATGACTTGATGGAGAGTGGAGGGGACGATGGAATTTTGGTGAATCCATGGTCGTCCCAGCAACAGGTTGTAAGACGTGTCAGCGTCAATGACGTAACACGTTACTTCTGATTTGAGGCTCCCGATCCGGCATTTGAGCTTGATCTTCCCCATCGGGCGGGAGCTGTTGGCATTAAACCCATAAATAGTCGTCTGGGTAGGGCTCAGACGATGGGTAGGAATGCCCAGAAATTGCATGACCCGGCGAGGTATGATGCTTAGTGCGGACCCAGGGTCTACCTGAATGCGATTCACCTCGGATGACCCGATATACCCCGTGAAGTATAGGGGTCGGTCATGCTTCCCTTTAACCTGCATGTCATCTTTTGTGAAAGAGATGCAGGGAGCATTTGGGGAGGTGTGGAGGCAATCCTCTACATCTTCCTCCCTCGGTACGTGGGTCAGAAAGGCCTCAGCGTTTGTCAGGGCTTCTTGTAGAGCTTCTCTGGTTGACTTTGATAGCCTCAGGAGCTCATACAAGGTAATGCGTGCTGGGATGTTGGCTAACTGAGCCAGCACATCGAAGCGGTAAGGTGTCGAAGGTGTCGAAGATCCTTCCGCTGCACTTCTTGAAAGAACCCGAGAAAACCGAGTTTCTTTCTGTTTCTCCACGGGTGGTTTTGTGGAGGGCTGAGCTGGCTCTACAGCTGGTTGAGGAGGGACCACCGCCTTTTCGCCGTACTGCTTCAAGTACGCCTGCCCTGAACGGGTGCCTGCTGTCGGTTGGTTGGGCTCTGCCGCCAGGACTATTGTTTCCTCTTCTGAGTCGGTCAGCGAAGGAACATCAGCGTCTGCTTCCCGGGAAGAAGCGCAGATCACGTGGCAAGATGATGCCTTCCCCTTGCCTTTGGACTTCCTGTTGGTCACAGTCGTCCATTGTTGCTCGTCGACGAGGTCAGGGTGGACCCACATGATTTCCCCTTGAGGTGTAGGGACGGATACCAAGCCTTTCTCCTGCTGCTGATGAGGGTCTGTATTGACCACTCTCAATTCTCCTTTCGGGACAGATATCACTCCCACGGGCATCGGAGGTCGTGTCCCAAAGTGGAGCATCGACGTCATGTTGGCCGTCATCTTCTTCTGCTCTGGTCGGAGTTTTAATACCTCCGCGTCAATCAGGGCTTGAAGGACGTCCTTGAAGATGTAGCAGCTCCTGGTAGGGTGCCCGAGCATCCTATGGTACAGGCAGTAGTTGGGATTGTCGGTCTTGCCGACTTCTTCCGGGCGCCTGATTTCAGGGAGCTTCAGTCGATTGCTCTTGTTGAGTAGTTTGAAGAGCGAATCGACGTGTTCCTCCTTGAAGGAATACTGCTTGTTGGGGCGTGGCTGGCTTGAAGAGCCACTTGCCCTGCCTGTTTGAGGTTTGGTGGGAGCTTTGGTCTCCGTCGCCAAATTATCCTTCCGTTTGGTTTGGAGGGATGTGTCTGGTGCACGCCTTGTCGACCTCTCTGGCCTGGGCTTGCCTTCTTCCGCTCTGACGCGGGCAACAATCTCCTCAGCCTGTTCACCTTGCTGGACTAATTGTTTCCAGGTGCGGCTTTCAGCAACTCCTATCTGAGCAAGGAGTGAGGTTTGGAGATTGTGGCGACATATTTCCACCAGGGTGGCCTGGGTCATGCCGCTTGGACATCGGAGTGCCGTGTTCCGAAATCTTTCTACGAAAGACTTAACGGACTCTCCCTTTCGCTGTTTGGTAGCTAAAAGGGTAGGCATTGTGACCTCCGAATCATCTTCAAAGAAGCGTGTTAGAAACAGCTTCTCCAAGTCGCCCCAGTTCTTGATGGAACCTTCCGGGAGCTTCATAAACCATTCAAAGGCCAACCCTTTTAGGGTGCCAATGAACAGTCGCGCCAATATAGCGTCGTTATCTACCACATTCCCAGTTTGGGATTTGAAGTAGTAGATATGCTGGTTGGGTGATCCCTTCCCGTCAAATGCTTGGAGAGTTGGAGCCTTGAACTTAGGAGGGTACGGGACTAAGTCCCACTCGGCCGGATAGGGCCGGACCACTCCAGCTTCTTGGAGATCTTTACGACTGGCAAGGGCGTTGAGTCGTTGCTCCAGTAGGCTCATTCTTTGATCTTGAGCCTTCTCCGAGTCCGGGTTGCTTCCTGCATGCGCTGAAGGCTGGGACACATCTGGAGTAGATCGTCGTGTCCTTTTTGAAGGATCGGAGGGTGGACTTTCTCTCCTTCCCCTTCTTGCTCTTGGCCTTCTAGGAGGAGATCTCTCTCTCTCTTCGAGCAATTTCTCAAGCATGTGCTTGAGACCGTCAATGGTTCTCTGCTGAGAGGAGAGTATTTGCATTTGGTGCTTCTGCATCTGCACTAGATGCTTAGTTGTCTCCTCAGGAGCGTCTTCTTTATCCTCAGGAGCATCTGCCATGTAGGCAAAAACTCCCCTTTCATCGGAAGAGTTCGAATCTTGCGACTCTATCACTACGGAGTGAGAGTCGTCCATTCTAATGCCGCGGGATAAGGCATTATAGTCAATTGGGGGGATGGTCCCTGTCCTGGTACGGGTATGTCGATACACCCCTTCTGTCTCAGAGTTTGACCCCTCTGAATTGACCATTGGTTGTTTTCCCCTGCTTCTGCTTGTCATATATGCAGTAAGCTCCGGGTATTCGACATCAGGGAAGGTTCTCCTTCGGTGGGAGCGTCTTCTTTTGGCTGACGGAGGAATCAGGGTCAGCTGTCTAATCAAAGACGGCTGGTGCACGCCTGATTCGCAATGGCATCCAGAGAGCATCTGGATGAGTTGTTGACAGCAGCAAGAAGAAGTGGCCTGATTGGCACTTCTTTTCCTTGTCAAATAATCCCTCAAATCCGTGGGAGGGGGATTAAATAGACTGGCCTCACAACGTCGAAGACGGGGGGCAGTCGTGTGTTGCGCTGTCTGAACGCAGGTCTCAGAAACGCGGTGGTCACGCTGTTGCGTTCCGCGCGTCTGGCGTCTCTGTTGAGACGAGACGCGGTTCTCGCGTTGTTGTCTGCTGCGTTGGAGCAGAGAGACTTGAGGCGTTACGCGCGTCTGGCGTCTCTGTTGAGACGAGACGCGGTCCTCGCACTGTTGTCTGCTGCGTTGGAGCAGAGAAACTTGGGAGATAGTGGGCTGCTGGGCCCTACGCCTGGGGGCGCATGCGTCCTGCGTTTGATGAGACGCAGAAGCTTCGCTTTGGCGTTTGGCAAGTTGGTCTTCGGCAGACACAACTTGAGGAGTCTCGCGTTTGGGTCGCCAAACGCGGATCTCTCGCACTGGTCGGGGTGCGGGCAAGGCATCAGATTGAACGCCGCGTCCAACCCCAGTCAGAAAACCATCGGTTCCGACCGAGTGTTGACGCGCGCGTCTTCTCAGTCGACGCTCGGCATTCCGATTGCGTCGTGGAGGAGGAGAGAAGCCAACAATTTCCTGGTTTGAAGAACCAGGGATGTTCACCACGCGGGTCTCTTGAGAGACGTTGACGCGGGGTTTCTGCGCGACGCGGTTGGTCGCAGCAGTAGTTGTGCCGGGGACCACGCGGGCCTTCTGGGAGGCGTTGGCGCGTGGGTTCTGTGCGTCGCGGTTGATCGCAGCAGAGGCGTTGGATGTCACGCGGGCCTTCGGGGAGGCGTTGACGCGTAAGCCGGACGCAGCACAGTGGGTGACAGCAGCGTCCGATAGAGCCACAGATAGGGCTTCGGGAAGCTGTCCACTCGAGACCCTGCGGCAGACGCGGGTCTTTGGGCTCTTGGAGCCAGAAGAGAGAAACTCTTCGTACTTCGCCTGGTCGAACTCAACGACGAGTGATTCGACCATCTTCCCCTTACGGAGAACGTCATCCTGCACCACGATGTGCTCATCGGTCACGAATGTAGTCCCCAGCGGAGTCGCCATCTCTTGTTCGGTACGGAAAGAGATTTGCCGTAAAATTTCCTTGAATCAGTTGAAAGATTACAACAAAACAATATTCCGACTACAAGGGAGGGAGGATGCTTGAGTCTTCCCTTTGTTTAAGGCTGGGTTCTTCGTGTGGCGATGGAGAGTGAATCTTGTTCTCCGTTGACCAGATGACCGTCCTGGACCGTCGGGGGTCTTCTCTTCGGCCGGTAGGGGAGTAACTCAGCTCCGTCTACCAAACTCTCAAAGAGGAGGTAAGCGAAGAGCGGTTAGTACTCAGTAAGCCTGCTGAAGAGTCTTCTCTCTTGTTGGCGTCGTGCTTCTCTCAAAATCTCCGACCTTTGGATTTAATTTGCTCGCCCGACCCTTCTCTGATTCTGGATTCAAGAATGCCCGACCCCTCTCCCTTTTGATTCAATCAATCGACCCTTCCTTCATAGCCAACAGGGCTATTTATAGGGGTCTTAAGGGGTGATCGTGCCCCCTAAAAATGCGCCTGAATGAGGGGCCGTTACCCGCTATACGCGCGGTAACTGACCTCCACGATCTGGGGCGGTTGCAACTGAGACGCGGGCTTTGAACCGACGCGCCTTGATGCTGAGACGCGGGCTTCAGGCCGACGCGCCTTGATGCTGAGACGCGGTTTTGAACCGAACGCGCCTTGAAGTTGAGACGCGGGCTTCGGGCCGACGCGCCTTGATGCTGAGACGCGGGCTTCAGGCCGACGCGCCTTGATGCTGAGACGCGGGTTTTGAACCGAACGCGCCTTGAAGTTGAGACGCGGGCTTCGGGCCGACGCGCCTTGATGTAGAGACGCGGGCTTTGAACCAAACGCGCCTTGAAGTTGAGACGCGGGCTTCGGGCCGACGCGCCTTGATGCTGAGACGCGGGCTTCAGTCCCTTGCGTCTAATGTTTAAGACTGCTTCTTTGATGGCTTGCCTGGTTAGTCATTTTTAGACAGCCTACAACGCCTGCCAAGTTCATGGCGATTTCATCCATCAAGCGCCAGGACACCTCCATACTACAACTCTACCTGGCCATTTGAGATGTAGGGCATGGACGTAGTTGGCCCTATCAGCCCACCATCATCAAAAGGACATCGGTTCATTTTAGCCATAACCGATTACTTCTCTAAATGGGCTGAAGCCATTCCTTTGAAGGAGGTAAAGTCATCTGATGTGATCAAATTCGTTAAACATAACGTCATCTACCGTTTTGGTGTATCTTGGTGAATTGTCCATGACAATGGACCCCAGTTCGTTAGTCAGGCTTTTCAGAGGTTCTGCACTAAGTTCAGAATCCAGAGTGTGTCCTCAACAGCATACTACCCCGCCGCTAACGGTCTCGCAGAAGCTTTCAATAAAACCATTGGCAAGCTTCTCAAGAAATTCGTCTCGAAAAGTCAGTGTGACTGGGACGACAAATTAGGTGAATGTTTTTGGGCCTATCGCACAACTATTCGAACCCCAACTAAAGCTACGCCATTTTCTTTGGTATATGGGTGTGAAACCGTACTTCCACTAGAAATCCAATTTCATCTCTACGTGTCGCCTTGACAGCAGCGATGACAAAGGAGGAGAAGCATCGACTGCGACTCCAAGAACTGGAAGCCTTAGATGATAAACGTCTACATGCCCAACAACAAATCGAGCTCTACCATGCCCGGATTACCAGAACCTTCAACAAGAAAGTTAAGGTGCGAACTTTCAAGAAAGGTGACCTTATCTTAGCCGTCAGAAGACCTATGGTGATGACACATAAGACAAAAGGGAAATTCCAGCCCAAATGGGAAGGACCATTTGTAGTAGAGTCAGTCTACTCAAATGGAGCATATCGCCTCATAACTTCAAACGGTGATACACTCATGATGCCAATCAACGGCAGATTCCTGAAGAAGTACTATCCTTAATAGTATTTTTCCTCTGATCAAGTTAATATTACACATCTAATCAAAGCTCCAGATCCAAGAAAAGTTTCTTTCCTTTACTAGGTCACATCACGATAGATCAGCGACAAGCTAATCGGGCACCGACTGCACCATTATGTATGATGTAATATTGAGAAAGAAATAAAAGGCAAAACTTGGGTTTTGGTATTGCGCTCTTAATTAACGTCCGACGCCTCCGGCGACTAAAGATAGAAGAAAGTATTGGCTTCTAAGCCCAACAGAAGTCTTCGATAACTCATCATGCCGAGGTGAATGGCATGGCTAGCCTAACTCAAACGGTAGTTGGTAAATGCACACCAAATCCGTTGATAGTTGAGGGTTTGCTAAAAATCCTAAGTGGACTTAGTCCCACTCTCTCCTCTAAAATCCCTTATCAATTCTCATACACAGAATGGTAAGTCTACAAAATACAGTCATTGCTACGTTAACATTATACCTCTTGCAATGAAAAATCTCAATACTCCTAGCAAGTGCAAACCTTACTTGTCTCAACTCTATATGGAGTAGCAAGCCTTTAAATTTTTCAAGTTAACACTACACCTCTGAGACTTCAAACTTCACTTGTCAATTCTCATCAATAGAATGATAAGTCTTCAAAATTGCTTATATCGCAAATCAATCACTGTCAAGTTAAAATTACACCTCTGACATTTCAAATTCTACTTGTCAATTTTCATCAGTAGAATGACAGGTCCCCAAATTGCTCCTATCTCGAGTCAATTTCTGTTAAGTTAATACCACACCTCTGACAAATTACTGTTAAGTTTAACATTACACTTCTAACAGTGATTAAGTTGCTATCAAGTTCAATATTAAACCTCTGACAGTTATTTTCCCTCAGACTTCTATTTCGAAGCTGAGATGAGCGATGCGAAGTTTAACATTACATCTCTAGCATCCAGGTCATTGCTAAGTTCAACAATACATCTATGGCCATGACTTTCCCTCGGACTTCCTTATCGAAGTCGAGTTGACCAATGCCAAGTTCAAAATTACACCTCTAGCATTACCCTCACTGCCAAGTTAAACATTACACCTATGATAGTGACCCTTTCAGTTTTCCCAAATGAAGCTGGAACGCTCTTGAGTTAAGTTAATATCACACCTTTGTCTCATACCCTTGTCAACTTAATATCACACTTTTGATGAGATTCAATTCAACCCGTTAAGTTAATATTACACCTCTAACGGTAAAGATTCTCCGCGAATCTAGTCTCACTTGTTATTTTTGTCAACAGAATAACAAGTTCACTTAAAAACATTGTTAGGTTAACATTACACCGTTAACAGTGTTTTCATTAAATCCCCAACTGAGTCTTAGTCAAGTTAACACCGAACCTCTGATGAAAATTCATCCTCCCTAGGGGTACAAATTTCACTTGTCATTCTCATTTATAGATTGACAGGTCCACAAGAATTATCTTACTTCTGTCAAGTTAATATCACACCTCTGATAGCATTGATGAAGTTCCTGAAACAGGATTTTTCTACAAACTTTGGCTCGTTAGGATTATTATTATATTTTTAGCAAGTCAAAGATTCTTTACTTTTATTCATCTGATTTTCATTGCAAAAAAGGAATTCAAGATAATAGAAGAAGCCAAGGAAAAAGTGTCACTTTCATTTATATTCTAGCACAAGAAAGTGATACAAGACGCTTTCTTATACAATAAGATTGAGTGTTACAATAAAGGGTACAAAAAAGTCCTCTCTCCCAGTAAAAGGTTGCACTCACTCCCTAAAGCAGTCTCACTTCTCCAAATACAAGATGTTTGGAAGAGCGCCAAAGAAGGGCTGAGCACCATTGTGACGATCGGATGCTAATTACATCATGATGCATGACGTAAATATCGAAGGAGTCCATAGTTGACCAAGAATAATGGTGTTTCTTGAGGTCGAAATGCAGCAAAGCCTTCTGATTCCACCCGACCAATTGGTATAGGTCATGATCCTTCATTGATGAACATCTCTACCACCAGAAAGTCATCCAATGAGCATGAATTTTTCGTCGATATCACTTCTGGGGTGAGGTTGGTGAAGAGAGAATCCGACACCTTACAGGTGACGTCCTCTTTCCCGTGACCTGCAAGAGGACCATACCCGTCACCATACCCACTGTGACCATGACGAACCCGGGGGCATTGCCGGTGCGTCATATCCAATGAGGTCTTGACGGATGTCATCAGTCGCGCAAATCCTCGTCTCCCATAAACAAGAGCCTTGACTTCTCCCCCAGTGCTCGACCATCGAACGAGTTCACTGGCCGATATATTCTCCCAAGGGCCCAGCGAATGTGCGAAAGACTAATTAAGCTACCTGCGGGAAGTAAAAACCAGAGGGTTAGAATTCTAAAACAGAAAGACTGAAGAGCAGATGCGGCTATAGCTGTAAACTTCAGACGCAGGGATGACCCACGCAGAAAGTCAAAATTCTGTTACGACAGAAACAGACGCGATCGAGGTGTGGACTTCAGATACACACATATCTGAACGCGGTCTAGTTTTAGGCCCGCGTCTAAAATATGAGACGCGAAGAGAACCAGACTTGAAAATTGCCACATCCTTGTTCGAGAAACAAGGATTGCTACATCCAAGTCTGAAGCCCTCGGTCAGAATTAAAAATCTTTTAAGTCAACAACCTCGAACGCGAGCTCTATATGCAAAGCTCGCATCTCACAGTCCAGATACAGAGTTTATCACACTTGCGTCCAGAGGACT
Source organism: Agave tequilana (assembly GCA_038442645.1). Classification (NCBI taxonomy): domain Eukaryota; kingdom Viridiplantae; phylum Streptophyta; class Magnoliopsida; order Asparagales; family Asparagaceae; genus Agave; species Agave tequilana. Next base: position 43,936 of record JAVJIF010033332.1, on the reverse strand, counting down.
TTGAGTTAGAGTTCAGACTCAATCAACTCGCGCTTCATTAAGAAGTCTAAAAGGCGCGACTTTCAGATAATGGGCGCATCAGTCAGGCTTCAAGAGAAGGTCAAGAGAGTGAATCTCTTTAAGGGACAGCAAAACCGAAACCCAGTTGAGCTGGTGATAATTAATTCCTACCCGCAGAAGAACCCTCTAGAGGTTGAACTTTCTGCATCAGGGCGCGGATATAAAAGTGTTGGAACATATTTCGATGAAGACTTTGTGAAGCATTTCATTTGGAGCTCTAACACATGACGAATCAAGAGTTCTACATGATCAAGATATCCCAAGGAGAGTTGATATGATGTATTTTGTAAAGATGAAATAGCTTGTAAAAAGCCTTGACACATACACACATATCAGAGTCCATTAGTCGACTAATACCTTCTGAAAGTCGACTAACCCAAAGTGTAGTTGACTTGACCCAACCCTAAGTCGACTAATCCTGTGTGTCAATTCAGACCCAACTCTCTGTTTCTGCATTAGTCGACTTGACAGCCAATACTAGTCGACTAATAGCATCTTGTAGTCGACTAATCCCTTGCCCCTAGTCGACTAATCCCTGGTCCAGTCGACTTATAAGTAGTTGCAGTCGACTTGAATCAGTTATACAGAAAACTGTCACTCCAACGTCTCTTGACCTAGTTGACTAATACCCAAATATAGTCGACTAATAGTGTGAAAATTGCCTAGTCTAGTCGACTAACTCCATAGGCAAGTCGACTATAGATAGTTTCTGACTGTTGGACAGTTTTCGTTATCTGGTCTTTTGTGCAACGAATTCTAACATTTCAAACATTCAAATTGCACCTATAACTACCCTAACTTACCCTAGTCTTCAGCTATATAAAGGGTAGTTAATCCAAAGGCCAAACAACAATCCAAATCTTCAGTTTTTCAAGTCAAAATTCTGCAAAACCTGAAAACTGATTTCCAACTTCTGTTCTTCACCAAAAGACATTTCCATTGTGAAGTTCTCTAAAGTTTCTCCTATACTAGACCTTGTCCACATTCACACATTGTACCAAGGCTTATAGAAAAGTTGTAATACTCAAAGCAATCATTGTACACGGGTGGCTTCTTGGTGTAGAGGCAGTTGTACAAGGTGAAGTTTATTCTCTTGGTGGAAGAGAAGGTGTTCTCTTGGATGTAGAGAAGGTGTACACATTTGGCAAAGAGGATTTGTCAAGTGGTGTGCATGGTTGTGATTTTGGGTGTACAAAATTAAGGATAAAGGAAAATCTCAAGCGGGTGGCTTGGGGACTGGATGTAGGTCACGAGGACCGAACTAGGATAAATCTCTCGTGTTTGCGTTTGTCTATTCTCTGAGATTTATTTTCCTTTTTGCAAGTTTATTTATTTGCTTAACGTTAATCCTTCTTGTTTTAGTTTTGTGTTGACTTGGGTATTTTTAGATCTATAATTGCTAACAGAGATAGTTCCGCATTTGACATCATCTCGGGGACCAACAACTGGTATCAGAGCGGGTACAAGTCAATAACAAAGATGGCAACGGAGTTCTCATCATCCCAATTCAAAGAAGGACATTCTACACAACGTCCACCGCTATTTGACGGATCCAACTACAACTATTGGAAGTGTAAAATGAAGATCTACTTGCAATCGCTCAACTACGACCTTTGGAACATCGTAGAAGCATCGTACACCAAGCCAACAACCAACTACAACGCTTGGAGTGAAGATCAAAAGAAGAACGCGAACCTTGACGCCAAAGCAATGAATGCCTTGTTCTGTGCCTTAACCAAAGAAGAGTTCAACCGTGTGTCAACAGCCACTTCTACGCATCAAATATGGTATACTCTTCAGGTAACACACGAAGGCACAAATAAAGTTAAGGAATCTAAAATATCTGTTCTTGTCCACAGGTTTGAATTATTCAAAATGGAGGAGAATGAAACCATATCTGAAATGGTCACAAGATTCACCGACATTACCAATTCATTAGCATCTCTTGGAAAGAAATACACCCAAGTTGAAAAAGTTCGTAAGATCCTTCGTGCACTCACACCAGAATGGCAGAAGAAGACAACCGCTATTGAAGAAGCCAATGATCTCTCAACTTTGTCATTAGAAAACCTAATCGGTAATCTAATGGCATATGAAGTGCAATTGGAAGAAAGAAAGAAGGAGGAACGACAACACCGCTCAAAGAAGAAAGAACTCGCCTTTCATGCATCCTCCGACACGGACGATTCCAATGACGATGAAGAGGAGATGGCAATGCTTTCAAAGAAATTCAGGCGATTCTTAAAGCAAGGTAAATTCAAATGCTTTAATTGTAATAAATCAGGTCATATGAAGATGGATTGCCCTTTGCTCAAAAAGAAAGATAAATACAAGAGCAAAAAGTTCAGAAAGAAGAAAAACTACGAAGCATCATCAGAATACAATGATTCCTCTTCCTCGGATGAAGAAGGAACCACTGAACGTGTCAACTTATGTTACATGGCACTGGAAGATGATGAGGTATCGTTTACTGAACTTTCTGATGCATTTCATGAATTGTTTATTGATCTGAAAAATTGAAAAATTGAAAAATAAAGTTTTATCAAAAGAAAATGAAAAACTTTTAAAGGAAAATTCATGTTATGCTTTACAATATTCTTCTATAAATTCTCAACAAGATGAGTTTGAAAAAGTCATATCATCTTTGAAAAATGAAAATGAGAAGTTTATAAAAGAGAACATTTTCTGAAAAAAGGAAACTGAATCTTTGAATAAAAGGATTTCTATTTTAGATAAAGATATTTCAGTTTTCAAAAAGAAATATGAAGATCTTTTGCAAAATGTGACTAAGTTCAATAAAGGAAAAGAAAAATGAATGATTTATTATCTTTTCAGAAGTTGTCACATGATAATCATTATGGTATTGGATATAATAAAAAGTCTTCATATGTTAGTAATCCATATGTGAAAAGAAAGTCTAATCATGTTTCAAAACGAATTAAGACAAAGTTTATATGGATTCCTAAGAATTTAAGTTTTCATGATAAAAATACACATATTGCTTCATACATTCATGATATATGTGATTCTTGCAACTATGTGTATACTAACAGGTGAAAATCAAATTCTAAATGGATTTAGACTCCTAAAGGTTAATATGTTCTTTTATGTTTGGTACCATCTAACGTTTATCTTGCAGGTACCATATAAAAATTGATAAGAACATATATATATATATATATTTACTTCTATATTTGTTGCAGGGGGAGAACAAAGTATTTTCATATTTGTTATAACCCAATTTCTGCAGGGGAGGAAAATATAACATATTTTCTACAGGAGGAGCACTTGTGCACACAAAGCGTCATCATCTAAAAGGGGGAGAATGTTGGAACATATTTTGATGAAGACTTTGTGAAGCATTTCATTTGGAGCTCTAACACATGACGAATCAAGAGTTCTACATGATCAAGATGTCCGGAGAGTTGATATGATGTATTTTGTAAAGATGAAATAGCTTGTAAAAAGCCTTGACACATACACACATATCAGAGTCCATTAGTCGACTAATACCTTCTGAAAGTCGACTAACCCAAAGTGTAGTCGACTTGACCCAACCCTAAGTCGACTAATCCTGTGTGTCAATTCAGACCCAACTCTCTGTTTCTGCATTAGTCGACTTGACAATCAATACTAGTCGACTAATAGCATCTTGTAGTCGACTAATCCCTTGCCCCTAGTCGACTAATCCCTGGTCCAGTCGACTTATAAGTAGTTACAGTCGACTTGAATCAGTTATACAGAAAACTATCACTCCAACGTCTCTTGACCTAGTCGACTAATACCCAAATATAGTCGACTAATAGTGTGAAAATTGCCTAGTCTAGTCGACTAACTCCATAGGCAAGTCGACTATAGACAGTTTCTGACTGTTGGACAGTTTTCGTTATCTGGTCTTTTGTGCAACGAATTCCAACGTTTCAAACATTCGAATTGCACCTATAACTACCCTAACTTACCCTAGTCTTCAGCTATATAAAGGGTAGTTAATCCAAAGGCCAAACAACAATCCAAATCTTCAGTTTTCCAAGGCAAAATTCTGCAAAACCTGAAAACTGATTTCCAACTTCTGTTCTTCACCAAAAGACATTCCATTGTGAAGTTCTCTGAAGTTTCTCCTATACTAGACCTTGCCCACGTTCACACATTGTACCAAGGCTTATAGGAAAGTTGTAATACTCAAAGCAATCATTGTACACGGGTGGCTTCTTGGTGTAGAGGCAGTTGTACAAGGTGAAGTTTATTCTCTTGGTGGAAGAGAAGGTGTTCTCTTGGATATAGAGAAGGTGTACACATTTGGCAAAGGGGATTTGTCAAGTGGTGTGCATGGTTGTGATTTTGGGTGTACAAAATCAAGGATAAAGGTAAATCTCAAGCGGGTGGCTTGAGGACTGGATGTAGGTCACGGGGACTGGATGTAGGTCACGCGGACTGAACCAGGATAAATCTCTCGTGTTTGCGTTTGTCTATTCTCTGAGATTTATTTTCCTTTTTGCAAGTTTATTTATTTGCTTAACGTTAATCCTTCTTGTTTTAGTTTTGTGTTGACTTGGGTATTTTTAGATCTATAATTGCCAACAGAGATAGTTCCGCATTTGACATCATCTCGGGGACCAACAAAAAGGTACTCAGAGGGACGCTTTTTGATCTTGAAATAACTTGACAGTGATAATCTTCAGGGAAGATTAAAGAAAAGCATGAAAGTTTTGAGTTTTCGCTGTCCATGGGGGCACATCCCATTGAAAGAAGAAGATTAAGTCAAAATAAAGACCCTCAGAGCGCCTGCTCTTAAGGGAAACAGTCTAAGGAATGGACTGTTAAGGGGGCGGGTCCGATTTATAGGCCAGCCATAAGGCCTGTAATTAATGGCATAAAAATCAGAGCCATCGGCCTTAATTTTCGCACGAACGTCGAAGCCCAATAAAGAGCTGACGCGTGGATTGCCGCTTCAGGAAATATCGGAGGACGCAAGTCCCCAATCGTCAATGCCGACTTGGCATTTAAAGATTTAACGTCAAAGCCCAATAAAGAGCTGACGCGTGGACTGGCGCTTCTGGAAACATTAAAGGACACAAGTTCCCAATCGTCAACGCCGACTTGGCATTTAAAGGTCCAACCAGATCTTTAAGAGGGGTTGCATGTGACGCTTGGGAGGTTGCGTCAAGCGCAGACTGATTGGTAGTCAAAAGTGCATTTTTATCATCATATTTACCATCACATTTTCATATTTATTCATTTAATTCTGCACATTTATTAATAATTTGTAATTTATTGTGTGCAGGCCTCGAATAATTATTTTTATAATAAATAAAGCCTAATGAAGCCCAAAAGCCCATATTTGAAGCCCAAGAGTAAAAGTGCAAATATCAATTGTCAAAGTGCAATTATGCAAGGGCTAAAGTTGCAATTATTAAAGATGAGGGAAGGATAGAATTCTACCCAACCCTAAACTCTTGCAGGATGAGGATAAAAGCCAAAGAGAGTGCAAAGATAAAAATTCAAAGAATTCGGATTCAGACTGTACACGTTTTAGTGTTTAAATCATAACTTTTGCTACAGTTATGCAAATCCGATGATTCAAAATGCTCCAGAAAGAAGACTTGAAGACCTACAACTCTTATGTTGATCAAACTTTCCAATTCAATCCGTAGATAAGCTGATTTCGGCGATCAACATGATAAGAAGTTGCAGGACAGATTTGAATTTCTGGAGATAAGATCTTTTTGGGAGAGTTGTACTAGGACTCTACATCTTCCAACACCTATAAATATCCCTGCAGATGCAACACAGAGAGTACACAGTCCAGAGAAGAGCCAAGGGCCAAAGTTAGGGTTTTTAGGTTTTCTTTCCACCTTTGTATATTTTTTATTTTCTTTTTGTAAAAGCTGAGAGGAGATGATGTATTCATGGAGGAAGGGATCTGCTTGTACTGATGGTGACAGTCGGTGTAAGTGTTATTTTTCCACCATTGTTTAATAATCGAATCAAGGCTTGTTTTATTTTATTCTTGTATTATTCTAGTTTCTTTTATTCTTATTTTAATCTTGTATCTACTTTCTTCTATTTGTTCTCTAATGTCTTGCCTACCATGAGATCCAACTGCTTCGAGAATACCTAGCCGAAGAAGGAACCTTGACGGCCCAATGGCGATGAACAGGTCTTCATAGCTTGTTTTTTATTTCGTAGAGTAGATTAAGAAGGCGGACGATCCCATAAGCCGTGCTTGTACACCTTCCAAGAAAAGGGAAATCATCGCAACGATTCAAACGGCAAGCAGACTAAAGAGATAAGTTTTATTTCTTTTTCTTTTCTTTTCTTTTTTGTAGATTAAATACAACTCATCTCCATATTCTTTTCTACCACCCATTGTAAATACCACTTCCTTTCTAACTTAACAAATAAAAATAAAAACTTTAGAGAAACTTGCTTAACGCTTCCATCGCAGTCCCTCCTTGAGGATCACGACCCGCATAGCCCTGCTACCGCGGATTAGAACTGAGACTTGCACATCATATTCTAAAATACTATATTTTTGTGTGCAGGAAAAATCAGTCAACAAATTGGCGCCGTTGCCGGGGAGGGACGGTAAGTTTATCTCTAAAACAAAAAATTTAATTTTTAACTAATTCTTTATTCTTTTCTGTTTGCAGGTTTGGAGAACAGGAAACAGAAACATAGCAGCAGCAGTGGACATATTGCTATTCTGTGCCTCTGCCCTCGAAGGCAGAGCACCAGAACCCACTGTTTTGCCGCGGATCCGCGGCCAGAGCCGCGGAAACGCGGCAACAGTGGTGAATTACTGATCCAAATTTTTGCAGGGTGCTTCAAGTTAAAAATTCTGCTTTCTGCTCTGTTCTGATTTGTTCTGTGATATACCTGTAAATTGCTAATAATTCAACAGTAAATTATTGGTTGTTAAAAATAAAATTTGATTAGACGTTTGCATATTAGGCACGTGTCTTTTCAATTATTTTTATTTACTGTTGAAGAGTGCTGGAGGAGCAAGGTATGTACACATTGCATGTAGAATAGGACTCATCTCTTGGTTGATTTTCTGCTTTGAGTGATTCTTATCTATTTATCTTGTACACTTGCACTAATTCATCTTAAGGGCATAACCCATTAACAAGATAAGGTGGGGATTTCATCACCCTTCCTTAGCCCAAAAATCATATCCCAAGCACTCACTAACCCAAGCCTAACTAAAAAAGAGTAGACGTTGGCCCTAGGGACATCTCGGACTCAATTAGGAGATTATCCTAAGGGGGAACGGTGTTGGAAGTTGACTCCTGCCAAATCAGTATCTAGGAAGGGGATTGAGGGCCGAAAGCCCGAAGTGTGGTGGTTATTTAATTAAGGAACGTCTTTGACGGAAAACTCCCACCACTCTTGCCCTGACCTGGCTGATTAACTCGTGGTCAAAGTCTGCACCCTACCTCCTGTGGAAAGTCTAACCAGTTAGGAGTCGTCTAGGTCATAGGTCTACCCTAACTTAGGTTAGAATTTTTCTTTTTTGTTTGTTTATTTGTTTGTGTTGTTTGTGTTGGTGTGATATGGCATATAATAATAATTCCAATTTTAATCCATATTACACCCCTAACTATTATTCGGATATTACCAACCCGGCATACCCTAACTTTGACCAATCTAGTGTACCGGAATGGTCTTATCCGAATGAATATAACCCACACCCCCCATCTTATGACTGTAATTTCCATAATAATTTCAACTCGTCACAGAGTTTATGGGGTTTCGAGTCCCCCGAGTCTAATTCTCGACCAAATTGTCCTCCATATCCATCTAGTCCACATTCTTCCCAAGATTCATACTCAGATCCACCCATTCAGAATAGAAATCCATCTATCTTGGAAATGATGAGTATGAATGAGTCCAAGCAAAAATCACCATCAATCTTAGACATGATGATGCGTGAGTCCACCGACTCACAACTTCATCACGATTACCCTTCCTATTTTCAAGACCAATCAGAGCATGATGCACCTATCGACTATGAAGGGATGCTTGCCGCCATGACTCAGGCTAGATTAGCTCGTGAGCATGACATAGATTTGATGGTTCAATCCTTACGTTCTCACAGTTCGGCCATTTCTGCTTTCATTGACCACTCTCTTAGAGCCGACGAATCAAGTTGCTTTGGACAACAAGATTCTAATTCAGTACCATCATGTGAACTTGCCGTAACTTCAAATTCTGATAACTTGGCAAGTTTTTCCTTTCCTGAATTAGAACTTGAACATGAATATGATCATGATCTTCCACTTGATGATTCAATTTTATTTCCTGATCCAATAATGACTCCAGTGTCTCCACCAGATTTCACTTTTCCCGAGTCAACATTGGATCCTATTCCAATTCATTATGAAATTGAATCACCCATTTTAGATGATCATATTGAACTTGACCTAGATTCTCACAATCTCTTTACTTCTGAAACTGATTGTACAATTCTGACGGAAGATGTTGACCTTAGTTTTGAAGAATTGTATGGCGATGAGCTAGAATTCCTTAATATTGGAAGTAAAGAGATATCACCCATATTAGGTCACATTTCATTGTGGGAAGAAGATTGTGGACTTGAATTTCTATTTCTTGACTTGGACCCACTTCCTGAACTTAGCCCGACTCCTGAGCCCTTACTTGATTTGAGCTTCTTCCCTGAGTCGGTATTCGTTCCCGTACCTATAATGTCCAAGTCAATAATTCCATCTTTTCATACTCCATTTTGGGACAAGGAGGTTGAGACAATTAACTCTGAAATTTATTATGAAATTTGGAAATTTGATGGGGTGGAAATACTAAAAATTGATTATACATATATTTTAGTGGGTTATGTAAGGAAAGTTTCTGGTGGGTTCCACCAAATTATCTGTTATCTTGATTGGGCCGCATTTCGTGGACCAATTAGACCACCTCCGGAACCACCACCCTAAGGTAACTTCCGCCTTCCCTTGTTCTGTTTCATGCATATATGCATTCATTCATACATTGAGGACAATGCATGAGATAAGTGTGGGGGTGGGCTTTACTAACATACTAACATAGGTAGAAACTAACAAAAAAAAAAAATTTGCTAAAAAAAAAAAAATCTGAAAAAAATTTAAAAAAAAAAATGTTATAAAAAGGAAATATTTTGACTTATTTTTTTTGAAAGAAATTTAAGTTAGTTTTAAGGATTAGGAAAAATCATGATTAGGATTTCTAAAAACTTGGTCAAAATAAATAAATTGTTTAAATTTTAGGTATAGGAGGAGAAATTGAATAAATAATTAGTCTTGATTTTTACCTTAATAAAATGTGCATACCAAATGCATATCTAGGATTCTAAGACAAAGACCTTGTGCCTCATAAAAAAATTAAAAAAAAAAAGAAGAAAAAAAAAGAAGAAGAAAAAAATCACCAATTAAGCTGATACATGTGCCTCAAGAAGCATAAGCATTCATGCCTAAAGGTGAGTAAATAAAATAAAGTCCTTAGTTTTGGGGCCTAGTTCACTCGAATTTGAGTCCGCGGGGTGTTTTCTCACTTGGTGCCCTAAAGCCAACCGGTTTGGGAGTCATCGACTTTAAGTTCGCTACATGGGTGGATTAGAAAGCCTAAGAAAACTAAGAAATATAATATATGTATTAACACATCTAATAATCAATTAGTTAGGTATGAGGGCCTCAAGAAGCCTTGATACTTATACGAAAGAAAATTAGATGAGTTATACATGCCAAAAAAATATATATATATTAACACATCTAATAGTCAATTAGTTAGGTATGAGGGCCTCAAGAAGCCTTGATACTTACACGAAAGAAAATTAGATGATGTTATAAAAATAATAATGAGGCATGAGAGTCCAAGTTAAGGAATTCCTAGATTCACAAGGGTGCGTATGACTTTTGGTAACGAAAAGACTATATTAGAAATTCAATTTTAATCCTTACCTAAAATGAATAACAATTGACTTTATAAAGACCAGGTTTGAAGAATGAATAAAATGATAATCCTAAAACTTATAGACTACTTAGTCTCTTCAATAATAATTCAAATATTTTTCTTTTTATGGATTTTGTGGGTGCAATCCGCTGAAAACCCTCACGAGACAACACTCGTCCTCTAGGGTAACCTAGGGGTTTAACGGCTTGTTGCACGTGCTAAGTGCAATCGTGATTCCTACGAAAGTGAGTTAGGTTAGATTAACTTTTCTTTTCTTTTTCTTTTCTTTGTTTTTACTCGAGGACGAGCAAAAAGATAAGTGTGGGGGTGTGATTGGTAGTCAAAAGTGCATTTTTATCATCATATTTACCATCACATTTTCATATTTATTCATTTAATTCTGCACATTTATTAATAATTTGTAATTTATTGTATGCAGGCCTCGAATAATTATTTTTATAATAAATAAAGCCTAATGAAGCCCAAAAGCCCATATTTGAAGCCCAAGAGTAAAAGTGCAAATATCAATTGTCAAAGTGCAATTATGCAAGGGCTAAAGTTGCAATTATTAAAGATGAGGGAAGGATAGAATTCTACCCAACCCTAAACTCTTGCAGGATGAGGATAAAAGCCAAAGAGAGTGCAAAGATAAAAATTCAAAGAATTCGGATTCAGACTGTACACGTTTTAGTGTTTAAATCATAACTTTTGCTACAGTTATGCAAATCCGATGATTCAAAATGCTCCAGAAAGAAGACTTGAAGACCTACAACTCTTATGTTGATCAAACTTTCCAATTCAATCCGTAGATAAGCTGATTTCGGCGATCAACATGATAAGAAGTTGCAGGACAGATTTGAATTTCTGGAGATAAGATCTTTTTGGAGAGTTGTACTAGAACTCTACATCTTCCAACACCTATAAATATCCCTACAGATGCAACACAGAGAGTACACAGTCCAGAGAAGAGCCAAGGGCCAAAGTTAGGGTTTTTAGGTTTTCTTTCCACCTTTGTATATTTTTTATTTTCTTTTTGTAAAAGCTGAGAGGAGATGATGTATTCATGGAGGAAGGGATCTGCTTGTACTGATGGTGACAGTCGGTGTAAGTGTTATTTTTCCACCGTTTAATAATCGAATCAAGGCTTGTTTTATTTTATTCTTGTATTATTCTAGTTTCTTTTATTCTTATTTTAATCTTGTATCTACTTTCTTCTATTTGTTCTCTAATGTCTTGCCTACCATGAGATCCAACTGCTTCGAGAATACCTAGCCGAAGAAGGAACCTTGACGGCCCAATGGCGATGAACAGGTCTTCATAGCTTGTTTTTATTTCGTAGAGTAGATTAAGAAGGCGGACGATCCCATAAGCCGTGCTTGTACACCTTCCAAGAAAAGGGAAATCATCGCAACGATTCAAACGGCAAGCAGACTAAAGAGATAAGTTTTATTTCTTTTTCTTTTCTTTTCTTTTTTGTAGATTAAATACAACTCATCTCCATATTCTTTTCTACCACCCATTGTAAATACCACTTCCTTTCTAACTTAACAAATAAAAATAAAAACTTTAGAGAAACTTGCTTAACGCTTCCATCGCAGTCCCTCCTTGAGGATCACGACCCGCATAGCCCTGCTACCGCGGATTAGAACTGAGACTTGCACATCATATTCTAAAATACTATATTTTTGTGTGCAGGAAAAATCAGTCAACACAGACTCAAACGTCGCGTCCTGAAAATCGCGTCCCCTCATGAACCTGAAGACTGCGTTCTTTTCATTCCTGCTAAGAGATCCATGATCGCGTCTCTTGGAGTGGCTCAGAGCCGCGTCTCCTCAGCGAATGGGGTCCATTCAGAGGTTGTGTCTTGAGTCCGCATCAACTTGAAAGTTATGTTCTGAAGCTTGCGTCCTCAACGACTAGAGAAGGCCCATGTCGTCCTCGAGGAGCCCGAAACCGCATCTCCATTGCGAAATGAAAGTCGTGCCTTCATTATAAACTCAATACAACCTGAGTTTGCACCTTATCAAGGGTCCAGAGACGCGTCTCTACTGAGCCAGTGCCGCGTCCCCATCAATTGGCTGAGATCTATGCGTCAGTTTTCGAGGAGCCTAAGACTGCGTCTCCACTGCATCCTGACAGAATCAAGGGCCGCGTCAATGGATCTGCGCCCTTTCATAAATATGAAGGCCGCGTCTCCTTTATTAAAGAACATAAGTTCACGTCTCAGAATAACACTTTTTCTGTCCTTAAGCCGGAGCTGCGCCCTAATCGAAAGAAAGGTTCGCGTGTCTTCCTTGATAAGCCTGAACGACGTCTTCAGTAATGAGTCAGGGCCGCGTCTCCCAGGATCGCGTCTCCACTAGAGTGAAAACAGCGTCTCACTCAAGAACTCAGTTCAGCCTGAGTTTATTATTCATGGCCGACTAAAGATTACGACTACAGTTATGAAAATCGAGTTCATCCACAGCAAGTAAAGAACTTGAAAAGATGAAGATGGAGCAAAATTTTGAAGACTTTTATTATTTGATTCAAAAATTGTAAAAGTAATACAGACACTCTTGACAAATAGTTTGTTAAAAAAAGGTGAACAAATACAAAAAGGAGAAGAAGGCTAATAATCTTGCTTCGCCAAAGAACAGATTTGTTCTCGGAGACGGTGCATCTCGTGCTGACGTGCCTTTTCAGCCTCCACTAGAGCTTGGACCCACAGCTCCTCTTCAGACAAAAATCATTTTGCAGCTAGTTGCGCTTGAAGAGACTCCAATGTGGAGGAATGAGCAGAGAGGTATTCTTCAACCTGTGTCTTGGCAGTTTCCAGTTCCTCCAGCCTTTTTCTAGCAGCGACAAGCTTCTGCTCATTGATCTCGATCAAGGCTTATGCCCTGGCGATAGTAGCTCGAGCAGTGACAATAACCTGCTCTGCACTCTGTATGACGATTTCAGATTCCTTAGAATCACCAATCAGCCTTTAGTGGTCAGCTTGGAAATGCTGGAGATGGCGGGCCTCTTCAGCTATTTGTTCCTCCATCTTCTTTTACTCATGTTCTTCAGCGGCAAGAAGCTTACTCAGAGTTATCTGGGCCTCATCTACTGAGCCAGCAATCTCCAGAGTCTTGAGCTCCTTCAGGTGGCTCCCCAGCTGCTCTACCAGCATTAGGCATGCCCTAGCCTGCGAAGGACTCCCAGTATGACCAATGTTCTTGATCTGATTTTCGAGAAGCATTCGGGTAAACTCGAAAGAGCTGCCCCAGAAAGGATGAGGTCAATACAAGATCTCATGGAGGTAAAAAATTGATGCACCATTTGACGTGCTAGCTCTTCCATCATGTCGTTAGCTGGAGATAACCCTGTTGATGTACTCCCGGACCCCCTTTCCATGACAGGGTGAGAGACGGGAATCAGTTCATCTTACGCAGGAGTAAGGCCGATGATAGGTTCGTCAGGTACTGAGGTAGTCACCGATACCTCCAGGATGGTTATTATTATAGCAGCCTCCACTGTAACAGAAGCAACAGCAAACCTTGCGGCATCGGGTTCCCCAGCCGAAGCTTGAATTGTACTATCTTCTGCGCCAATGCTTGTCGCGGGATCCTCTACTTGAGCTACCTCAGTGCTCTCTGCAAATCACTAAAATGTCAGTGATGATAATAAAAAGGAGAATATTTAATACGTCAGTATTCTCTTACCAAGTTGAGGATCTGAAGATGGCAAAGTTCTGGACAGGTCGTGCGGGGTTGAGGCCTCCCTGACCTTGACAGTTGCACTCTCTTGAGGCATTCTGGTAACAGGAGCCTCAAGGCCCTCCTACTGGGCCAGCTCTTGAATCATCTCCTCCATATGAGGGGAGGTTGTGGCTTCACTGTCGACAGCCAGCCCTGAAAATCAAAAGTAAATGTCAGAACCCTTCCCTAACTTTAGGAGGAGACGGTTCAAGAAGATAAGGAAAGTACCTTCGGTAGCAGCAATTATTGCTATCGGCGAAACCGTCACAGGGTCGCATCCTTATATATCTTCCTCTGAAATATGCAAAAATTTGCTCATATCAGGAAGAGCGGTTTCGTCGCCGAAATCAACTTCTTCGCCAGAATAATACCCATGTTCTTCAGATGATGAAGATGACAGTTCAACACAAGCGGCCTCAGCAATCGAGACCTTACTACTGAGTACCCTAGTACTAGGGCTGGGATCGACAACCCGTGAAGTGGGCATCAATACACTGGGAGACCCAGGCTCTTGCATCTCTACCCTTCTCTCATAAACTGAAGAAGGCCCAGGCTGAGTTGAGACCCCTAGGATCTTAACGTCATCCTTCCCTACCAAGTCAACTTCGGGTCGCTCAGCCTCTTCAGCCATGATGAGTTCACCTGCAAATTCTCCTTCTTTCAGGATCATGGGGCCCCTGCTGCGTAGACCACGAGGACGAAGAGGGGGGATCTCCTCATCCTCTTCCTCTTCCTCCCTCTGCTCCCAACACCAGAAGGAACTACCTCGGGCATTGAAGCTTCAGCCTCCGATTCTCTCCTAGCCTTCTTCAGGATGGGCTTACCCTTGGAAGTAGAGCCGTGGGAACGTTTGGACACAGCCTACCGACTCTTTTTAATGGGCTGCTCCTTGGGTGCTGCTGCCCTTGGTCCCGTCCCTGTTTCCCCTCCTGTTTCTTTCTTGGCTGCCTGATATTCGTCCATACCTCGCACGCGTTTGTTGGACTCTAATTTGTCGTTATAAGACGCTTTAATGCTCTTAATGCATGAGGTATTTATTCCGAAACCAGGCATCTTACTAGCCAGGGAGTACCAAGTACAGAAGCTGAGACTAGTGTAACAATTGGGCGTCTTATAAGGCAAGCTGAAAACAGCTTTTGTCCCTCCAGCCACGCTGTAGTACCATGCCCGAGCACCCTCAAATAAATTCCCACTGTAGGAGAGATTAGCATTGGGGTTGCCGATATATAATTGATCATAGCCGAACTGTCGAGCAAAACGACTCGACATATAAGGCTCGATCGTACACGAGTTCCCTTGCCGAAAGAGCAGATACCCAGGCCGAATATTAATCAGCCACCAGAAGACTCCCAATGACAGCCTTGTGAAATCATCTGGTCCCGCAAGGTCAGAAAATTAATCCCCGTAAGATGCATCAGCAATCTCAGGAAAACAACGGTCGAGCTGATAGTTCGAGGCGTTCAGAATGCATTTCTGAACATAGAACATATAGTAGTTGGACTAGCTTGAATTCTCCAACTTCTGCACAAAAGGGACAAACCCACAGACAGAGGCACCCGCGTCATCAGCGAAGGGCAGTGCATAACGTACCAAGCCATCAAGTACGTATATGGAAGCTCGATCTTAGGGTTAGGGGTCTTTACCCTCGGCCTTCCCTCCGAGTCAACCTCTGGTCTACCATTGGAGTCGACAATGGCCTCCACTTGGCACAGGCTTTTAACCAGAGCCCGTAATTCACTTTGAATTCCAGCCACCATTGGTGGGAGAAGGTCGATAGACTTTTCATAGGCCAGCAAAACCGCCGGGTACACCACATCGGCGACAATTACTTCAGTGGCAATGTTGGAACCATACAACGCTTCAGCCATAGCATGAGAAGCAAGACAATAGCGCCCGGTCAGAAATGGGAACTCGGGCCTGATGATGAAAACTTTCAAAGACCGTATCAGGTTTGAAAGTATCCTTATTTGACTCCGTGGTTGTAAGAGCTCGCAGAGACGTTGATCCTCTCAGCAATTTCTTCATCAGTGCAAGGAGCCAGACTGGTCACTGGGTTTCCTTCTCATTTATACCATTGAATAGATAGCTCGCCCAGGACATCTGCTTGACACCCCTGTTTCTCCAGGAGGTTATTTGGCCGCAGATGTGGAAGTGACACAACACTTCCCAGTATGTCTCGTATACTTGAGGGTTCTCCTTTTTCAAGAGATGAAGTTCTTCAGAAGTCAGAACGTATTCTTCATAAGGGGCATCTCCCATAACAAGCCCCGAGACTTCATACAGCTCATGAAGAGCGAGCCCCATCTCTCCGACTGGAGTAAAAAATGTGCCCGTCAAAGGATTATAGTGCTCCAGGATGCCATAGAAATTATGGGAACTTTATGGGAGGCCATACTGCATAGCCCTGACCGAGTGGTACAGCCCCACCTATTGTAGCAGAGCTCCAAGTTCAACAAGCACAAATCTAATCATCCTACCCCACCAGGATCTGTTGGAAGAATGAACCCACCCGAGCGGACGAACGTCGACGGGAAAATCACCCCTCACTTTCATGAACTGGTTAATGAAAGTGATGCTCAGCTGTGGGGTCTCTCCTCTCGGATATTCAGATCTGGCCAATCCGGGGAATAAACTAAAGACCTCTTTCCCATGGCCGGCAGAGTATATTTCTTTGACACCTAGTCTGCCAAGAGAGACACCGGAGACAAATCGGGAAAGATCCCAATCCATCGCACGGTGAACAGACATGTGCTGAAGATAAGACAGGGGATACATCCTTTCCATATTGGGAAGAAAGAACTTCCTATCCCTTATCTGACGGAGCCACTTATAATCCCGTCATGTAGAATCCTATCATCCTCGTCATTGTCGTCACCAAAGAAGAAGACAGGCTTCCGTAATGGAGTGTGAGAATCCGTCTCAAACAGTCCATCAGAGATAATCTCTCGGCGGGTCACCATACTGGCCTTGGAGATCCTCTCCTTTCACTCCTTTGACTTACCAGTAGTCACAGGAGCAGTTCTCTGAAGCACGAAGATTAGATTACGATCAGCGCCACCTACGTGTCCAAAATGGCACTTTTTGGACAAAGGGTTGGAGGAGTATCGTACTGCAAAGAGAACAACACTTGGTCAGAAATCTGAAAGAAAATGACTAAGTATTTGAAATTCAAACATAGGAATAAATCCAGACACAGAGATCATGAAAATCTGCATCCAGACTCAAAAAACACGAGGCTTGCATGAAGCCCGCATTTCAAAATCCAGGACTTCAAAAAATTTCTAAGTATCAGACTCAGACGCGAGATTCATTAAAACTTGCGTCTGATCTTACAAGACGCAAGAATTGCAGGAAGTCAGCGTCTGAACTCCCCACACTTAGAAATATTCTGAGTATTGAGTCTGAAACGCAAGGCTCAATGAGGCCCTGCGTTCAACAAACAGATACGGACCCAAGTTGATAAAGAAAAGATGCAGAGGTCGTCAAACCTGCGTCTTGTCTATCAACTTAAGAACCGCGCTTGAAGATCAAATACGAGCATGAGCTCGCGTTGGCGGTTCACATTCAAAAGGGACTTAAGAGGTGAAAGAACTCTATAAGCCCCTTCAATGGCGGAAACCAAATCAGATGGTTTTACTACCTGAAATAGGGGCCTCCTGCATGGAAGAACCACCCATTTGAATCTTCAGAGCGACAACGCTCGAAGATGAAGAAGCGGGTTTGGTCTTGGGTGCCATTTCGACCGTGAAATCACTGTTGAAAGTGGTCAAAATGGGAGAAAGTTTTGAGCTTTTTCTTAACCCTAAAAAAACTCGACGAAGAAGAAGAGTCTAATGATGACTCTTGAAAGACTGTTGTCTTTTATAGGCACAGAAATCCCCAGAGATACACGGCGCTTGGCTCGGGCCCTAATCCTCGTTCGATGCGTGGCATGCATATTAAATGTAGCGCAAAATTCGCGCGCCAAAGGGAAGATGTCCCTTCAATTCTGCCTGACATGTGGCAACGTGCTCACAGCACGGATTCGTGTTCAACGAAAAACCGCGTTCCTCCAAAAGTCGTGCCTCTTCAGCAAGGCCAGATGTGGAAGTGACACAACACTTCCCAGTATGTCTCGTATACTTGAGGGTTCTCCTTTTTCAAGAGATGAAGTTCTTCAGAAGTCAGAACGTATTCTTCATAAGGGGCATCTCCCATAACAAGCCCCGAGACTTCATACAGCTCATGAAGAGCGAGCCCCATCTCTCCGACTGGAGTAAAAAATGTGCCCGTCAAAGGATTATAGTGCTCCAGGATGCCATAGAAATTATGGGAACTTTATGGGAGGCCATACTGCATAGCCCTGACCGAGTGGTACAGCCCCACCTATTGTAGCAGAGCTCCAAGTTCAACAAGCACAAATCTAATCATCCTACCCCACCAGGATCTGTTGGAAGAATGAACCCACCCGAGCGGACGAACGTCGACGGGAAAATCACCCCTCACTTTCATGAACTGGTTAATGAAAGTGATGCTCAGCTGTGGGGTCTCTCCTCTCGGATATTCAGATCTGGCCAATCTGGGGAATAAACTAAAGACCTCTTTCCCATGGCCGGCAGAGTATATTTCTTTGACACCTAGTCTGCCAAGAGAGACACCGGAGACAAATCGGGAAAGATCCCAATCCATCGCACGGTGAACAGACATGTGCTGAAGATAAGACAGGGGATACATCCTTTCCATATTGGGAAGAAAGAACTTCCTATCCCTTATCTGACGGAGCCACTTATAATCCCCGTCATGTAGAATCCTATCATCCTCGTCATTGTCGTCACCAAAGAAGAAGACAGGCTTCCGTAATGGAGTGTGAGAATCCGTCTCAAACAGTCCATCAGAGATAATCTCTCGGCGGGTCACCATACTGGCCTTGGAGATCCTCTCCTTTCACTCCTTTGACTTACCAGTAGTCACAGGAGCAGTTCTCTGAAGCACGAAGATTAGATTACGATCAGCGCCACCTACGTGTCCAAAATGGCACTTTTTGGACAAAGGGTTGGAGGAGTATCGTACTGCAAAGAGAACAACACTTGGTCAGAAATCTGAAAGAAAATGACTAAGTATTTGAAATTCAAACATAGGAATAAATCCAGACACAGAGATCATGAAAATCTGCATCCAGACTCAAAAAAACACGAGGCTTGCATGAAGCCCGCATTTCAAAATCCAGGACTTCAAAAAATTTCTAAGTATCAGACTCAGACGCGAGATTCATTAAAACTTGCGTCTGATCTTACAAGACGCAAGAATTGCAGGAAGTCAGCGTCTGAACTCCCCACACTTAGAAATATTCTGAGTATTGAGTCTGAAACGCAAGGCTCAATGAGGCCCTGCGTTCAACAAACAGATACAGACCCAAGTTGATAAAGAAAAGATGCAGAGGTCGTCAAACCTGCGTCTTGTCTATCAACTTAAGAACCGCGCTTGAAGATCAAATACGAGCATGAGCCCGCGTTGGCGGTTCACATTCAAAAGGGACTTAAGAGGTGAAAGAACTCTATAAGCCCCTTCAATGGCGGAAACCAAATCAGATGGTTTTACTACCTGAAATAGGGGCCTCCTGCATGGAAGAACCACCCATTTGAATCTTCAGAGCGACAACGCTCGAAGATGAAGAAGCGGGTTTGGTCTTGGGTGCCATTTCGACCGTGAAATCACTGTTGAAAGTGGTCAAAATGGGAGAAAGTTTTGAGCTTTTTCTTAACCCTAAAAAAACTCGACGAAGAAGAAGAGTCTAATGATGACTCTTGAAAGACTGTTGTCTTTTATAGGCACAGAAATCCCCAGAGATACACGGCGCTTGGCTCGGGCCCTAATCCTCGTTCGATGCGTGGCATGCATATTAAATGTAGCGCAAAATTCGCGCGCCAAAGGGAAGATGTCCCTTCAATTCTGCCTGACATGTGGCAACGTGCTCACAGCACGGATTCGTGTTCAACGAAAAACCGCGTTCCTCCAAAAGTCGTGCCTCTTCAGCAAGGCCAGATGTGGAAGTGACACAACACTTCCCAGTATGTCTCGTATACTTGAGGGTTCTCCTTTTTCAAGAGATGAAGTTCTTCAGAAGTCAGAACGTATTCTTCATAAGGGGCATCTCCCATAACAAGCCCCGAGACTTCATACAGCTCATGAAGAGCGAGCCCCATCTCTCCGACTGGAGTAAAAAATGTGCCCGTCAAAGGATTATAGTGCTCCAGGATGCCATAGAAATTATGGGAACTTTATGGGAGGCCATACTGCATAGCCCTGACCGAGTGGTACAGCCCCACCTATTGTAGCAGAGCTCCAAGTTCAACAAGCACAAATCTAATCATCCTACCCCACCAGGATCTGTTGGAAGAATGAACCCACCCGAGCGGACGAACGTCGACGGGAAAATCACCCCTCACTTTCATGAACTGGTTAATGAAAGTGATGCTCAGCTGTGGGGTCTCTCCTCTCGGATATTCAGATCTGGCCAATCCGGGGAATAAACTAAAGACCTCTTTCCCATGGCCGGCAGAGTATATTTCTTTGACACCTAGTCTGCCAAGAGAGACACCGGAGATAAATCGGGAAAGATCCCAATCCATCGCACGGTGAACAGACATGTGCTGAAGATAAGACAGGGGATACATCCTTTCCATATTGGGAAGAAAGAACTTCCTATCCCTTATCTGACGGAGCCACTTATAATCCCCGTCATGTAGAATCCTATCATCCTCGTCATTGTCGTCACCAAAGAAGAAGACAGGCTTCCGTAATGGAGTGTGAGAATCCGTCTCAAACAGTCCATCAGAGATAATCTCTCGGCGGGTCACCATACTGGCCTTGGAGATCCTCTCCTTTCACTCCTTTGACTTACCAGTAGTCACAGGAGCAGTTCTCTGAAGCACGAAGATTAGATTACGATCAGCGCCACCTACGTGTCCAAAATGGCACTTTTTGGACAAAGGGTTGGAGGAGTATCGTACTGCAAAGAGAACAACACTTGGTCAGAAATCTGAAAGAAAATGACTAAGTATTTGAAATTCAAACATAGGAATAAATCCAGACACAGAGATCATGAAAATCTGCATCCAGACTCAAAAAACACGAGGCTTGCATGAAGCCCGCATTTCAAAATCCAGGACTTCAAAAAATTTCTAAGTATCAGACTCAGACGCGAGATTCATTAAAACTTGCGTCTGATCTTACAAGACGCAAGAATTGCAGGAAGTCAGCGTCTGAACTCCCCACACTTAGAAATATTCTGAGTATTGAGTCTGAAACGCAAGGCTCAATGAGGCCCTGCGTTCAACAAACAGATACGGACCCAAGTTGATAAAGAAAAGATGCAGAGGTCGTCAAACCTGCGTCTTGTCTATCAACTTAAGAACCGCGCTTGAAGATCAAATACGAGCATGAGCCCGCGTTGGCGGTTCACATTCAAAAGGGACTTAAGAGGTGAAAGAACTCTATAAGCCCCTTCAATGGCGGAAACCAAATCAGATGGTTTTACTACCTGAAATAGGGGCCTCCTGCATGGAAGAACCACCCATTTGAATCTTCAGAGCGACAACGCTCGAAGATGAAGAAGCGGGTTTGGTCTTGGGTGCCATTTCGACCGTGAAATCACTGTTGAAAGTGGTCAAAATGGGAGAAAGTTTTGAGCTTTTTCTTAACCCTAAAAAAACTCGACGAAGAAGAAGAGTCTAATGATGACTCTTGAAAGACTGTTGTCTTTTATAGGCACAGAAATCCCCAGAGATACACGGCGCTTGGCTCGGGCCCTAATCCTCGTTCGATGCGTGGCATGCATATTAAATGTAGCGCAAAATTCGCGCGCCAAAGGGAAGATGTCCCTTCAATTCTGCCTGACATGTGGCAACGTGCTCACAGCACGGATTCGTGTTCAACGAAAAATCGCGTTCCTCCAAAAGTCGTGCCTCTTCAGCAAGGCCAGATGTGGAAGTGACACAACACTTCCCAGTATGTCTCGTATACTTGAGGGTTCTCCTTTTTCAAGAGATGAAGTTCTTCAGAAGTCAGAACGTATTCTTCATAAGGGGCATCTCCCATAACAAGCCCCGAGACTTCATACAGCTCATGAAGAGCGAGCCCCATCTCTCCGACTGGAGTAAAAAATGTGCCCGTCAAAGGATTATAGTGCTCCAGGATGCCATAGAAATTATGGGAACTTTATGGGAGGCCATACTGCATAGCCCTGACCGAGTGGTACAGCCCCACCTATTGTAGCAGAGCTCCAAGTTCAACAAGCACAAATCTAATCATCCTACCCCACCAGGATCTGTTGGAAGAATGAACCCACCCGAGCGGACGAACGTCGACGGGAAAATCACCCCTCACTTTCATGAACTGGTTAATGAAAGTGATGCTCAGCTGTGGGGTCTCTCCTCTCGGATATTCAGATCTGGCCAATCTGGGGAATAAACTAAAGACCTCTTTCCCATGGCCGGCAGAGTATATTTCTTTGACACCTAGTCTGCCAAGAGAGACACCGGAGACAAATCGGGAAAGATCCCAATCCATCGCACGGTGAACAGACATGTGCTGAAGATAAGACAGGGGATACATCCTTTCCATATTGGGAAGAAAGAACTTCCTATCCCTTATCTGACGGAGCCACTTATAATCCCCGTCATGTAGAATCCTATCATCCTCGTCATTGTCGTCACCAAAGAAGAAGACAGGCTTCCGTAATGGAGTGTGAGAATCCGTCTCAAACAGTCCATCAGAGATAATCTCTCGGCGGGTCACCATACTGGCCTTGGAGATCCTCTCCTTTCACTCCTTTGACTTACCAGTAGTCACAGGAGCAGTTCTCTGAAGCACGAAGATTAGATTACGATCAGCGCCACCTACGTGTCCAAAATGGCACTTTTTGGACAAAGGGTTGGAGGAGTATCGTACTGCAAAGAGAACAACACTTGGTCAGAAATCTGAAAGAAAATGACTAAGTATTTGAAATTCAAACATAGGAATAAATCCAGACACAGAGATCATGAAAATCTGCATCCAGACTCAAAAAACACGAGGCTTGCATGAAGCCCGCATTTCAAAATCCAGGACTTCAAAAAATTTCTAAGTATCAGACTCAGACGCGAGATTCATTAAAACTTACGTCTGATCTTACAAGACGCAAGAATTGCAGGAAGTCAGCGTCTGAACTCCCCACACTTAGAAATATTCTGAGTATTGAGTCTGAAACGCAAGGCTCAATGAGGCCCTGCGTTCAACAAACAGATACGGACCCAAGTTGATAAAGAAAAGATGCAGAGGTCGTCAAACCTGCGTCTTGTCTATCAACTTAAGAACCGCGCTTGAAGATCAAATACGAGCATGAGCCCGCGTTGGCGGTTCACATTCAAAAGGGACTTAAGAGGTGAAAGAACTCTATAAGCCCCTTCAATGGCGGAAACCAAATCAGATGGTTTTACTACCTGAAATAGGGGCCTCCTGCATGGAAGAACCACCCATTTGAATCTTCAGAGCGACAACGCTCGAAGATGAAGAAGCGGGTTTGGTCTTGGGTGCCATTTCGACCGTGAAATCACTGTTGAAAGTGGTCAAAATGGGAGAAAGTTTTGAGCTTTTTCTTAACCCTAAAAAAACTCGACGAAGAAGAAGAGTCTAATGATGACTCTTGAAAGACTGTTGTCTTTTATAGGCACAGAAATCCCCAGAGATACACGGCGCTTGGCTCGGGCCCTAATCCTCGTTCGATGCGTGGCATGCATATTAAATGTAGCGCAAAATTCGCGCGCCAAAGGGAAGATGTCCCTTCAATTCTGCCTGACATGTGGCAACGTGCTCACAGCACGGATTCGTGTTCAACGAAAAACCGCGTTCCTCCAAAAGTCGTGCCTCTTCAGCAAGGCTAGAGTCGTGCCTAGTCACAGAGAGCTGCGTCTTCATCTCAAAGGACGCGTCCCTACAAAAGTCACGTCTTTAAAGCAACATGACCCCTGTATTTACAAGACTTGCATTCAGTCTTTTCAGTTCAACAGTACATTGGCGCAAGTAGACGACTGTTCACCCCTGATTCAAAGTATACTAATAAACTGCTCAGAGCACTGAGGAGGTCTGGACTGCGTATCTAGACACTCACCACGATTATCTTTGGTGGCTTCAGAGGGTTTTACAGTACACTCACTGAGACCATATTCCAGACAGGACCAAGCTCGAAGCATCTCGAATGATAGTCAGTCCAATCATGAGAAGTTTGAATTCAGCCAGAGTCCAAAGTATTTCGAAATCCGTCCCAGTCAACCACGGAATATCGAAAACTTTGGAGAGGGTTCTGTAGGCTGTCTAAAAATCACTAAAGACAAGTCATCAAAAAGCAGAGGCCAAACTCCAGACGCAGGGCTAATCATAGCCATCATTGCAGCGCCAAGACGGGAGGGTCGAAACCCGCGTCTCAGCATCACAGCAGCGCCAAGACGCGAGGGTCGAAACCCGCGTCTCAGCATCACTACAGCGCCAAGACGCGAAGGTCGAAACCCGCGTCTCAGCATCATTGCAGCACCAAGACGCGAGGGTCGAACCCGCGTCTCAGCATCACTGCAGCACCAAGACGTGAAGCTCAAAACCTGCATCTCGGTTATAACTGCCCTCGTTATTGGGTCAATTACTGCTCACGTAATGAGGAAGTTAACCCCCCCATTATGGAGCATTTTTAGGGGGCACGTTCACCCCTGAAGCCTCTATAAATAGCCCCGTTTGCTAGGGAGAAGGGGTCGGTCGGGCAAATAATTCTTGGAAAAGAATTTCGCTTGTGAGCGTAGTAGCACCAAGACTTCCACTGAAAAGAAAGAGAGAGTTCAACTCTTCGAATAACTTGCTGCGTACAAGTTAATCTTTGCCTACAGTCTCTTTGAGATTCCTGGTTGACAGGAGCTATGTTACTTCGTCTGCTATCCAAAGAGAGGATTCCCAAGAAGTCCTGACGTTCACCCAGTCAACGGAAAATAAGATTCACTTTCTACCGTCACACCTAGAACCCAGCATTAAACAATGGGGAGATTCAATTCTGAATATCTTCCCTCCCTTGTAGTCGGAGTATTAATCCGTTGTAATCTTTCATTTGATTTAAGGAAACTTTACACGAATTTCTCCCACCAAACAGCAAGCTTTTCGGCATTTTTGCTGAGAAAACAAATTCAGATTCTATTTTTTTAAAAGAAGGAAAAAAGTAAAGAAGATGGTTGGTTTGGAGTTGGTCTAAGGAAAAATAAAAAACTAGAAGAGATTTTGGAAAAGGTGAATTCAAAGAAATCTTGAATGAAGTGAAAATTTTAGTTTGTTTTAAGAAGAAGAAAAGATCCGGGCTCACTATTCTACTTTTCAGCTACTTATTCTTCTCTTGAAGGTTTTAGTGCCTCAACTTGATCATAGGCCAAAGTTAAAACTTGATCTTTGAAGCATTCAAGTAAAACAAATAAGATGAGCTAACTTCTTTTTAAACTCATTCTTAAATCGAATGTTAAATCATCAAGAAGCTTTTTCTTCAAGTATGTAATAAAAATGAATTTAAGATTTATTTTAAAAATGAAAGTTGACAAAGTCCAGTCCCATCCTCGTGTGCCTTCAAGAACACTTGCAAACAAGCAAGGCTTAAATTAGACATTCATATGATTCCGTTGGGTTTCTTTTTATCATAAATCAATCAAGAAGAAGACTAATAGAAGAAAAAGAATAGTGAGCTCCGAAAACCGATTTAGCTACTCATGGTGAAATTTGAACAAAGAGAGTAATAATTAAAAGTAAACATTAACATACTCGTAAGATCAAAACGTTGAATTTGTATAAGATGAAGATATCACTTCAATTACAATTATAACTTCCGTTTTCTCTCTCTCACACACTTTTCTGGACAAAGCTAAAAGGAAGAAAAATAGAGATTACGACTTCTCAACAACTATCTAATAATAATTCTAAGCTTAAGAGTAAAGTATAAGCTCTAATTCTCCTCTGCACGTCTCTCTGCTCAGAATAGTGCTCTATTTATAGAAAAGATGAAGGGATAGAACGTGCTTGAAGATAAGAGCAATGATGCTGGCCTAACTGTTTTAACCAAGACGCGGAAACACGGCTTTTGCCGCATTTCCACGGCCAGGATCTGGTTGTTAGGCCAGATCTTGTGTGGCATGGATCGTCTCATTTTGTTGTCTTTGTTTTTCTTCAATAAGATTTCTTTAAAAACTTCGGATTTCAATTAGATCTTCGTTGATAGCTTTAAATAAATAATCTTATCTCTAATTAATTTGGATTAATTAGGATAATTTGATCACTTTTTCTTCTTCTTCTCCATTAATTACACATGCACACTATTAGATATTAAAATCATTAAATAGCAGAGTTTTAAAATAATAATAAATATGAAAATATGACTAAAATATGCAATGCACATGAATAATCAACAAACATCTGATGCAAAAGATTCAAAGCTGTTCTCACTCCCAAGAATTTTAACATTGTGAAAAAATGGCAAGTTTTGGAAATGTAAGAAGGGAGAGACCGTCTTAAGATAGTGATAGACAACCAAGAAGAGAAGTCCTTCACATTTCGAGTCATCTCCCCTTGGCATTACTAAATGATTTTGCTTTAAAGTTCAAATTGATAGTTGACTTCATGCCCCCACATATTCTACATTCATTAATTGGGTGAGACTTAGTGATCAGCAGAAATTCACTAAACATTTTTTGAGTAAACATTAAGAGTACAAAAAAAATCAAGAAATTAGCCTCTAAAGCCAAAGTATAATCCTCCATTTGTAATAACCATGCAAAAGTAGCATCTTTTTTTGAAGTACAAGATAAAATTTCTACCACAAAAGGCATTTCAATTTTTTTAAGAACTTAGGCATAGGGTTTAGTAGCTAACCTGGACTTTGACGGAGAAAGAGAGTGAAGATGGCGGCGTAGAGAAGAAGAAGAGCAGGTATAAACCAGTTTCTTATTGGGTTTATAATTAAGTCTTATAGTATGGATCTTACCAAATAATTTATAACAAAGAGAGGCAAAAATGTCTTTCCGCGATTTTCATTAACGGAGTTAGCTCAATTAAGATTGAGTGAGGCTTCGTAGAACGTAAATAAAATTGATAGTTAAAATGCCAAACTCCCAAAACATAGAGGGGTTCAGTAAAATTTACCCAAAAAAAGAAAATAAATGAAAAGTAAGGAAAAGGATTTACATACTCAACTAGAGTTCTTATGGCACTCGTTAGTGAAAAAAATAGTAGATATAAAAAGAAATTCTAAAAATACACATACAATTGGTTGAGACAGTTTTTGTTTTCTTTTGTAGCATAAAAGTATTTTAAGCAAAATTTTATTGTCAAAATTAAAAAACACGTATAAAAACGGTAAAAATTAAATAACATCTAATAAAATAATAATTAAATAATGTAATAGTTATTCCCAATTATGATCTCCATCACAACCATTTGAAGGAGCTTATTTTGATCTACCATCGATTTGCTAGGACTGAGGATTTGGGTGGAAGCCTAGTTAAGACTAAAAGACACTCTCTGATTTGGTGAAAAGAATTATTAGCTACAGAGGAAAAAGACATTACCCCAAGCTCACTTTATTTGGATTTATTGGGATATAATGTGTGGCCTTTGTTGCTGGAAAAAGTGGACCGTAAGAGCACTAGTTGACATGTCTGTCCCTTTTTTTGGACATTTCCTCTCCATTGGTTCAGAAAAAATAAAAAGTGTGGAAACATTGTCCATGACAAACGTGGAATTTATCACTGTCAGATTGTGTTATGCACAAATATTTTCGATGAGACAACGTTTTTTTAGAACTTTGGATTGACATTTGACGCTATGTGCCTCTTTGGCTCTCAGAAATGGGGCGCAGAAAATTCAAGTTGGCTCATGTTAACGGATTTCTATAAGAAATGGGTCAAGTGAGGCTCATAGTAGTTTTCCGAGCCTTTTCTCAGCCTCAGTGCGCGGAAACCAGAAAAGAGATCACATAGGATTTTTACAGCCTCAACCACGATCATTGCTTTTCTTTAACAGACAACCAAATAACACTTTATGAGAAGCTGACGTGGCCCTGTGTGGGGCCCATGAACAGTTGGTTTCCGGATTCATTTCGGAGAAACGAACATGCCCTATGCCTGTACTATGTATATTACGAGTGCGATTAATTTGCCAAAGAAAACTCCATTTTGGGGTCCTTGCACTGAGGACTGAGATGTTACACGACACCACTTTGTAAAGATCATAATGATTGTGGTAATTTTAATACATTGACAATAAGAATCAATTAGCTGACATGTTTCCAAAATCATTATTGGAAGATCAATTTTTAGATGGTCAGAGAAAAATTGGGATTTCCAATTTCAGAAGCGATAGTTCCATTGAGAGAATTGTTGAAGAGGTACAAAGTTTACATTGTCAAATTTCTTAAACTTGAAGGGATTGGGATTGTCAGGAAATTGCTGGTCATTTCTAAATCAATAAGATTCACTATTTTCCCAATTTCAGGAGGGATTGAGCCAGAGAGCTGATTTTGTCTGAGAAACAAGAAGCTTAGCTTGGTCAAATTTCCCAACATCAAAGGAAGGGAACCGGTTAAGAGATTATATGAGAATGTTAGGCAAGTCAAATCTACTAAATTATTTATTTCTTCAAGAATGGTGCCAGAGAGACTATTCTTATGGAGGTACAAGCTACGTAGCTTGGTGAGGTTTCCCCAACTGGAAGGAATGGAAGCTGTTAGCTGATTCGTATGGACTCTTAAGTGAATAATATTACAGACATTTCCTAGCTCCAGAGGTGTAGTCCCCTCAAACTCGTTGCTTGACAGACCTATCTAAAGAATTTGGGATAGATTAGCTAAAGAGTGTGGCAGATTTCCCATCATTCTGTTGTAGGACAAATCGAGTGAGGTAAGATTGGTAAGTGAGCCAATGCTTGGTGGAATGTGTCCGTTGAGGTAGTTGTGACGGAGGTGGTGACATGTGAGAGACAAAAGCGAGGAGAAGTCGAGAGAGTCCAGATTACCTGTCAAGACAACACGAGGCAGGTTGATATCTGTCACAGTACTTCCTCCTCCTCGCCCTCCTTCACACGTGATTCCAAACCACGTGCATGGATTGGTATAGGGATTCCAAGAACTGAGGGTGCTAAGATTTCCAATTTGAAGGGTGGTTTTCCAGTGGAGGAGAGCTCTAGCTTCTGATCCTAGAGACAAAACATTGGATGAGCAAGAAGCAGCAGCAGCAAAAGAAAATGCTCTTGCTGCAATAGTTGGGACAGGAATTAAAGGAAGGAATCTATGAACACGAGAAGAAAAACAGCAACTGATAGTTTTGAGGAAAGTTGAAAAGGATCCATATAAGAGTAAAGAACCTAACTTCAAATTGGTAGCCGTTGCAGTTGAGTTGGGATCTGTGGGCGGCATCTGCCTCTGCCTTTATAGGGCCTCAGACAGACCCCTCTCATTCGCTCTGTCAAATGAAGTAATTCTTCAATTTCCAGCTGCGTTCCATCACTCTCTCATTTCATACAATTTCCAACTAATTGCAGTTCTTTTCCCAGTCACAGTAGTATAAATTCACATGTTTATACCTTCTCATTTAACTTCGAGATGGCAGCACATGATGATGGGATAAAGTGATGGGATGAATTAACCAAGGACGTTTCGGAAATGTACGAGGGAGAGACCGTCTTAAGATATTGATAGACAACCAAGAAGAGAAGACATTCACATTTCAAAGTCATCTCCCCTATGGCATTACTAAATGATTTTGCTTTCAAGTTCAAAATTGATCGTTGCTTTCATGCCCCCACATATTCCACGTTCTTTAGTTTGGTGTAATTCAGTGATCAGCAGAAATTTACTAGATATTTTTTGAGTAAACATTAAGAGTACCTGAAAATCAAGAAGTTAGCCTCTAAAGCAAAAATATAATCATCTATTTGTAATAACCATGCAAAAGTAGGAATTTTTTTTTTTGAATTAAAAGATAAAATTTCTACCACAGAAAGCATTTCAATTTTTTGAAGAATATTTAAAACTTTGGGTTAGGGTTTAGCCAATGGTTAACATGGACTCTGACGGAGTAAGAGAGTGGAGACGTCTCTAGTGGCAGTCGCAGGTTGCGGGGGAGGGGGGAGGGGGAATTTTATTTGATCCCTGTGCTCAAACACGATTCTATCTTTTTTGCATCGATTTCAATGCGATAATCAAGGGTTGTCTGAAGTGGGAAAAAATGATCACTCCTAGTAATCCTTCGTCATCAATATGCATTATGCTCGAAGTTCACCTCCTAATTTACTGAAAGTCAAAATTCCATTTATTTTTTTCACACAACTAATTCTAACTAGTTGATATTTGAAAGCATCCTGTTACCATTCACTTTAGAATTTTTCCTCTTTTAGTCTCATAAAACCTGGGTACAACAGATTTACAGCATTCTGAAAGTTATTGATTTGGCTTGTTAAGAAGACTCGAGTCAAGTACTGTTAAACCATGCGTACAAGTAGCCAGATAAGTCCAAAAATCCAAGAAGTGGGCTTAAATTGTGATTGATGTTAAGTCTTATTACCAAACAAGAGGCTGAGAATACTCTCTGAGTTCTTGAAGGGGTCAAAGAAAGTAAAGGACAAGTTTCCCTTCTCACCCATTGCTATCAAACCCTCTTGTATCTTTAAGTGTTTGGAAATTATTTTTACATGTGTAATATCCCTAGTCTAAAATACTGTATTTTTATTTTTCTAAAATATTTATTTTATTTTATTTTACTGGTTATTTTATCATTATTGTTATTCTTAGTAATGAGTATTTTATTATGATTATAATGATTATTGTTATTGTTATAGTTATTTTAATTATTATTAGTAGTATTGTTAACTATTATTATTTTTAATATTATTATTATTATATATTGGTATTATTGTTATAAATTATTATTACTAGAGCATTATTATTAGTATCTTTAATTATTATTATTTATTTCTAATATTACATGATTAATTATTTTTTCTATTTATTATTACTGTTATTATTAATATTATTACCTGAATTTATTTTCTCTTCTTGATTCTTTTCCCCATTGTTATTATTAATATTATTAATATTATTGGAAGCTTTTCTCAACCATTCTACTTTACAAATTATTCCTGATTTAGTCTCAGTAAATAATTTAATATGATGAGAAAATACAACATTCTATGAAAGCACATCCTGAAATAAAAAGTATGAGACCTTATCATTGTGGAATGGAGGAACTAAAATCATGCAAATTTCAATACGAGAGGCATTATTGTAGGATATAGACTTGTGCACTGATAATATAATCTCCACACTACATTTCCAAAGGAAAAGAAAATTCTTGAATAAACTAAATCACAACTACTTATATCTAAATTAGACTGCAATTGTTTAGCCAAAGTACAAGGGATAATTGACCATAATGAGCAGCAAAAAGCGAACAGAAACATTTCGATTTTACAAATACCTATGGAATATTGTTGAGGACATTCTTTCGCTACAAAAGGAAGTTTCTTACCAACCAAAGACGGTTTGACACAAATAATAGTCACATATGAACGCAAAAATAAATTACATCTGCTACATGAAAATAACCATAAAGACCTCTAAATAGCTGGATGTTCAAGAGATATAATGAGTATCCTAGATCCTAAAGAATCACCTGGGACAGTAATCTGTTTAACTCAACAACATTCTGGGCAGTATGAGTCAGAAAGGATCATCTTTGAGAGCTCTAAAAGTAAATAATACCATAACATTTGGATGACAAGTTAGATCTTCCCACTAATTGAGTGGTTGAAGAATGGCGGGGATAAGAAATATAGTCTAAAAGAGCATATATTGCAATAAGTTTTTTTGAGAAATGAGGATAGCCAAACATGAAACTGAGAATTGTTTTCACATAAGTAAGCTTTCCTCTATGCTCCCAATAAATACGTGGTCTCTACGAGATATGACAAACTTCCATCAGCCCCTTGTTTGGATATTTGAAGATGAACCCCAATTGAGATGTAGAAATCAGGTACTTTACTGAGAGCAGAAGACACCATTATTTCTTTCCACTTGGGATGATCAAACTCTGCAATTCAGAACAAAAAGCCCGTTACAGAGCAAGAAAACTATAACAAACTTTCTCTTTTCAAAGTACTTTTTGTTCTCTTATTATTTCCTAAAGTAGTGCCTAACGATCTTCCTCAATCTCCTACACTACATGGTTTACTTTTCAAGTATTAGACCCTCTAACTAAAATTCCAGTTAGGCTTGCTCACTCGTAAAAGGGTGGGTGGGATGAGAGAAGTTGTAGGTTCATGTCCCAGCTTCGACCTATATTTAAAATTTTAAAGAAAAGACCTCTATCTAAATTCACAGCAGGTGTGTAAACCTGTATTCACGGAATGTAAGGATATAATTACATAGATGGTAGAATTGCTCTCATAAAATAGAGAAACAGAAGGTTCAAATAAGAACTTCGCCAAACAAGTAACTCTTGAAAATTGTACTCGTTCTTGTACTCAGCATCCAACAACTAAAGTGTTATCTTTCTCTCATTGGTCTCCTACATAATTTAGTTTTGTAATCACATTGTCTTCTGTGCCTCTCATAAAATCTTATCGTAATGTTATGTTGGATCCTTGATGGAAAAGTGTTATGAGATGAGAACAAAATTTATCTGTGCTTAGAAAAACAAAATACGGTTAAACGATGGGTAATATAATGTATTTGCGGTCATGATAAATTTAAATTTTAAAACGAAAAGTAGCTAAAATCGCATAATTCTTAATTAATTTAATAGAAATTTTAAGAAATGTTGGTAGTTGGCAATAACTTTTTTAATGAAGTTGTCGTGACAGACAACAAAGCTTGTGAAGCCAGCGAATTCATTCCAAAGACCAATCCATTGCTTCAGCTTCTGCCACAGTCACCTTCAATTCTTGCAGTGTATGCAATAGCTAGGGACAACACTTTTTGATGAATCCTTGTATATAATTCTTCTGAAACTCAAAATTAAATATGCTATGTTCTTTTCCACTCCCCCCCCCAACCCCATTAATTGACATCTAGATCGTCTCTCATTTTCAAATCAGGTTTCAAGTAAGCAACTTCCCCTTTTTTTTCTTGCAGTTGCAGATACCTCTTCAAAACCTAAATGAAAAACTCAAAGTAGGATCTCAATCATAATTTAAAATCTTTGTATTGATATTGGACAATGTCTTTTAGTATCAATATCATCAATATTGGCCATCAATTTCAGCCTATCCAATATCAACCTGTATGAGCTGATATTATAGGGTTAATATTATATTGACTATCTCAAATACCGATACTATGATATTGTTGATATATACCAGATGTGGCCAATATTTAAAAACTTTAACATCTTAGAGTCCATGAAAATTTAGGTTTTACATTATAGATCAAAGAGGTTTCAAGGACTTACCTATAAATCAATGACATGAACCACCAGATGCCTGGGACTACCAGTGGATTCCATGGGGACATGTCGGCCTACTAATTGTCACAAGTTTATAATATCAGAAACTAGAAGAGTTGGACAACTCCAATGCAAGTAGAGGTCTTTTTTTCTCTCTTTCCTTTTATAGTAACCTGCAGAACTTTTTTTTTTTTCTTTCACTAAGATAACAAACCCTTGGAAAATATTCTTTTTAAAGAAAGTGTTCACCAATCCATATATGTATTAAAACCACAATTGGAACATATTATTGCTAAAATGTATGATTACCTCTATAGATCCAACATATTCCTCAATTCTATTATCTGAAATGGCAATCCATGAGAATTATTGGTCTCAAAGAATTGAGCAACTTGTTTTATGGTTGGGCGAGCATTTGGGTCGGGCTGTAAGCATCCAAATGCCGACATTCCCATTAATATCACCCCTTTTGTGTTGTTTTCTGTTGGAGGTGGGATTCCTCGGCCTAACAAATCCTTTAGTAATATGTGTTTCCCCCTCGGTGTTGAAAATGAGGTGATGAGTTCACCTGGATGTTTTCCCATCAGAACTTCTAATGTTACTACACCCAAACTATTTACATCGCACTTCTCAGTCACCATCCTTGTACGAGAAAACCCTGCAAGAAAAAGAATATGAACAAGCGTTAAGTAAATAATTAACTAGAATATCAAAGATTAGCCAAATTAAGAATTCTATTATATATGACATTTTTTTGGTCCAGTTGACAGATGGTTGTCATAAAATAATTGTTGAGACAATTGCAAAATTAGTGATTTCTTGCCTCTTATTTCATTTGCAAAGTAATAATTAACCGTAAAATTTAAGCACATTTAGTTAATGATAAGTATATGTCTCTTGGATATCTCATTATACAAGATTAGTTAAACCTCCCACGCCCACCTTCAAAAAAAATAAATAAAAACTATTGGCCCAAAGGCCTTCCACCTAGTTTTGATGATGATTAACTCATGTAGTTATGTTTACTAATAATCTTGTGATTTTAGTTTCAGATCATGTAACAAGATATTAGTTGGTGATTGCTTCAAAAGAGGAGTTTGGAAGCCTTCACTTGGTGATTCACGTGCCCGAGCATCAAGATCATACCTTTGCACTCGGTGGATCACGTTTGGGATCGAGTCGGCTTGAAGATGAAGATCGTCAAGAAGACTTAAGTATCCATAGTTGGTGTGTTTAGATACATTTGTAAAGCTTAGAATAGTTGATATGGTCAAGTGCACAAACACACACGTTTTATATTTTGGTTTTTTGGTTTTCATGAATAGTTGATCAAACAAGTTTAATTGATATATGTATAGTTGTTTCATTCTATACATGCATGCTTAACTTTTAAACAAACTTATTTTGACTTTCTTATTCATGTATTGAAAATCTAAGTTTGATAAAAATACATGTTTTGGTTTTTAGTAAAAATGTTAAGAAACAAAAATGGTTTCATATGCTTGATATTTGAGTAGAAATGTTTATCACATGTTTATATATCAATGCAATATGATAAAAACATTTTTTGGATTTTTAGAAGTTATTAAAAGATTTTTCAAGATATGTTTTTAAACCAGTTTTAGACCCAGACCTGTCTGTCAGGCCAGGCCGGTCGACCGTGGGGTCGACCGAACCATAGGCCGGTCGACCCGTACGGTCGACCGACGTGCACAGAACCGTGCACGTCTGGCACACGATGGTACGGCCGACCGGGCGGTCGACCGTAACTGAGAGCAGTGCTCTCTGTTTATTTCGGTCGGCCGGGCGGTCGACCGGGTTGCCCCAACGGTCACATTTTTGACCGTTGGTGGTCGGTCAGCCAGCCGACCGCTAGGTCAGTCAGGCTGCCAGATCAGCCTAACGGCTAGTTTCTGTTTTGGCCTATATATACCCCATTTCTTGGGGTTTTAGCTAAGATTTTGAAGAGCAAAAATTTATATATTCTCTGGTGTTTAAAACAAGTTTTCAAAAGGTTTTAGAGCTTCAAAAGATCAATCTTATTTGTTTTAGAGTTTTTGAAAAAATTAAAGAAAATAGAAAATGGGAGATTTATTTTGGTTCTTCATTTCTATCTTTTACAAGAGTTTTCCCAAGTATTTTTTTTGAGTTTTTGTTTTTCAAACTCTAGTTTTTCCACACTTGAGCTATCACCTATCCTATTCTATTAGGATCGTGTTTTGTGGAAAAGAGAAAAGAAAGAGAGATTGTTTGTGGTTGAAAGATACCACCAAGTTGTAAACCCTTTTCATTGTTGGGTGCTCCCTCTTTGGTAGAGGTTGAAGTTTGGTTTGCTCCCTCTTTGGTAGAGATGGAGATTGGTGTTTACTCCCTCTTGGTGAGGTGGAGTTGGTTGTTGGTTTGTATCCTCAAGTGTGAGGTGGATTGGTTGTTGTTTGGCTAAGGGCCTACCCCTCTTGTGTGAGGTGGTGTTTGTATTGAGAGAGGAGTTTGGTACTCCTTGTGTTGTAACAAATCCTCCGGTGGAGGTTCCCTCGGTGGGAGATAGTGGATTGGAAATCCTTCATGGTGGTGAAGTCGGGGATGTAGAGCTAGGGGCTCGAACCTCGAAACATATCTTGTTGTTAGCGTTTGATCCACTTGTCTCTCTAACTCTCTCTCTTTTAATTGTGCAAAGCATCATTCATTCATATCATTCATATTGCTTGTGTTGTCTTGCTTTATTTCATATTGCTTATCATCCTTATATGCTTGGCTTGTTTGTGTGTGCCTCACTTGTACTTAACCACAAGAGCTTCATATAGCACCTCAACCCATTCAAGGGAATCAAGAGGAGTTAGTCCAGAGCCCTTCACGGGGAATATTCGGCTACACTTGTGTGTTGTATTAAGTGTGTTACAAAATTTGCATTAGCTTCCACATTTAGAGCATTTAGTTTCTAGATTAGCACTTTCACCTATTCACCCCCCTCTAGGTGTGCTTTCAAAAACAACCCCAAAACCCAACCAAAAAGAGATAAAAGATAAAAATAAGACAAAATTCACTTCCTATTGTCGTTACAAGTTGTCATGGCAGAACTTCTGATATAAATGCTAAACGTGGTTGAATTTTGTAACTAGTCTTTCTAAAATAGTTAAAATTTTAAAATTAACATTAGTGTGATTCATGAAATATATTTTTTGCTTTTATACAATAAAAAGAGTTTAACAATGTCTTTTTCTGTATGTTAGATTTAACAGTCATAGTTACAAAGATATCCAGCTATTCACATGTCATTTACTTTAAAAGGTATACATGTAAACAAAATAGTTCAACAAAATTTATTAATGTTCAATGTAAATATTAATGTTCAAGCTAATATCATGACCAAGAATTTCATATAAATGCTGACCTGGGGCGATATATCCGCAAGTGCCTGCAGAGTGCTCCAATTTGATGAACCCGGTTGTAAAATTTTGGCAATGCCAAAATCTGAAATATAGGCCTAAAATTTCGCATCCAACAATTATTGCTGCAAGTA
Source organism: Agave tequilana (assembly GCA_038442645.1). Classification (NCBI taxonomy): domain Eukaryota; kingdom Viridiplantae; phylum Streptophyta; class Magnoliopsida; order Asparagales; family Asparagaceae; genus Agave; species Agave tequilana. The sequence continues at coordinate 7,226 of JAVJIF010033332.1, read as the reverse complement.
ATATCTCGATGCACTATAGGCAGATAGCAGTCATGGTGCATATATGATAAAGCCCAAGCTACATCTTTGATAACATCAACTCTTTTCTTCCAATCTAATTCTTGATCTTTCCAAATCACATAGAAAAGTAGCTAAACTCCGCTCTCTATGTACTGATATATGAGTAATTTGCAATTGGAATGGGAGCAGAATCCATGTAGTTTCACTGTGTTGCGATTGCGGATTGAAGTTAGCATTCGTATTTCATTTCTAAAACTTCTCTCATTGATCACCTCTCTTCTTCCATTGAATGAACCTTTTTTACAGCGATCATTTCTCCTGTAGGAAGTTCTACTTTGTAGACAACACCGTATCCTCCTGCCCCGATGCAGTATTTCTCATTGAAATTTTCAGTGGCATTGACGATGGAGCTATAAACAACACCTCCATTGAACCTCAATATTGAAAATAAATGTTCGAGTACAATCTTATCCTCATTATCTGTATGGAGTTTTTCTCTCCGACGGTGTAGCAAAGATCGACAACAGAGTTAAAAGAGCGAGCACACATGAAAGAGGAATTATGATAAATAGTATATTGGGAATCATTTTGGAATGATGATCTATTTTTGATTGTGAAGTGCAAGGAGGAAAACCTGGCACAATGCCACATAAATCTTTGTTGTTGCCAAACCATTTGGTTGGCGCCTTTTTAATACTTTGCCATCAGGAATAGGCCCCTCTAAATTGTTGAATGATAAGTCAATAGATGACCAACTCACATACTTCCAAAAGAGGATGGAATAATACTAAATATATTATTTGTGGGACAAATACATAGTCGTCAATATTGACAAACTACCTAGTTCTGGTGGTATTTGTAATACCCCGTTCCCGGAATACGTACTTAGTTGCGTATTCAGTTTCCCTATCGTGTTTTTTTCGAATTACTTCCTGTATTCGACCGATTTCAGTTCCAAATGTCATTTTCCTATACTTTGGATTTTATATGATTTTCTGGAATTTTCCTGAATTTAATTAAATATTTTCAAAACCGGTGTCGGCCAGTGCCGCTGACCGATTCCCAGGATTTTTAACTCGCAAACAGTTAGGAATTTCTAGATGGTCCTTTAGGTATTATTCCTTAGAATCATATTTTCAACCTACACTCTTTTTCTGGAGATTTTACGAATTTATGAAAATTCCAACGGAGTCGGCAGGTGACTGATTCCGATTTTTATTTTAAAACTACAAATTATTTCTTCAAACGAATTTCACCATGAGTCTTAAAATCTTATTCTTGATTTTGGTAAAATTTCGGGTCATTCCGAAATACTTGAATTTGGACATTTTTTCAATAATTGCAAATTTTCCACCTTTTCACCTCATTTCCCACTCACCCCCCCACCTACCCATCATTCCTCTCTCTCTCCTCCCTGGCCGGCCAAGTGGCCAAGGAGAAGGACACTCACCTCACCCCCTATTTACACAAAACCCCCTCTCATTTCCTTAATTCCACCCTCTTTGGCAAAATCCCAAATCCTATATAAGACTTTCCCTTTACACTTTAATCCTTTTCTTCCTCATTTCTACACAAGTGGGAGAAGCTCTCACCAACCCTCTTCTTCCTCAACCTAAACCCTAGCTCCAAGAACACTTCAAGACCTTTCCCTCCAGCCCAAGCAACTGAATTGAAGCTTGGATCGTGGCTCACTTCGTCGCCAAGGATCTCATAGGTGCCTTTGACGACTACCCGCTTCCCGGACTCGTAGAGCTTCGATCTAACGATTCCAAGTGAGTATTTCACTCACCAAGACTTGAATTAGCCCTAGAACACTTGTATCTACAATTCTTGTACACCTAGGTTACCAAAAACCTCGGTTTGGACCATCACACTTCCAGACTTCTGTTCTGTTCACTGTTTTTCCCACTATTAGTCGACTTACCCTAGGAGCTAGTCGACTAGAACACTTAGCTGAAACTTAGTTTTTCTGGAAAACACAGTATTAGTCGACTTACCCCAATTATCAGTCGACTAATCTTTTCTGGACATAAATCTCAACTCTCTGGAAATCACTATTAGTCGACTCCTGAATCCCCCTAGTCGACTAATCCTCCCTGGACCAGAAATCCAACTTCTGCATCAACACTTAGTCGACTTAAGTATCCATTAGTCGACTAATAGTTCCCTGTTAGTCGACTACCCTTACAACCCTAGTCGACTAACTTTCCCTGAAACAGAATTCCAACTCTCTGTATCCCTGTTTTAGTCGACTAACCCAGACTGTTAGTCGACTAGAGACCCCTATTAGTCGACTACCCTTACCCCTAGTCGACTAATTCTGACTGTGTGTCATAGTTAATTTCTGTTCTAAATTTGGTTCTTATACTTGTTACATGTGTGTTATATCTTGCTTGTTCATGCTTCAATACTGGCTCTACATGACCTATTACTGGATGGATGTATCTCTTGTTACCTCATGACTTGTTATTGCATATTCTTGTATCATGACATGTAAATAGTAAATATCACCACCCATCATGCCATCTCTTAAAACAAAGCATGATACACTTGACTTTCCTATAAAAAGCACCAATTTACATATGGGTCGGGGGAAATATGCGGATATCGATACGTGTTCGTGTTTACAGTGGTAGTAGGTATATTGTACAATCATATTCCGGTCTAACCTGCGGTACACCAGGGGACCGAGGGGAGTGCTTGCTCCCTATATCCTGAATCAGTCATGACTAAGGGCATACATAAGACCCTCCTGAATAGCCTAGCGGCTGGCTTCCGTCACCAAGCAACGACGAACAATCCTGGACCGTTATCCCGGGCATGTACAGGGTCCACTGTAAACATAGTTCGTCGATACCCCCGCTGTTTCCAATAACAACCTTGAGTTACTAGGATATGGATCTATGTGCGCTGGGACGCTGGGTCACATAGCTAGATATCACAGTAAAGCAAGTAATAATAATAATAGACCATAGCTTGCATTCATTCCATGCTGACTTCAGTTCTATACGTTTTCCCCACTTGTTGATTTATATTCATTATACTGTTCCGGTTTTCCTTATTCATGTACCTTAGCCACTTGGCTGTATTTGTTATTGTTATATGTCTTGACCCCTTGGATTTGCACATTCAGATTCCGAGGCTTGGGTCGAAGTGGAGCCATCCACCGAAGATCAGGCTTTCTTTAGTGAGCAGGCAGATTAGCTCCGGTCCTCGTGCCAGACTCTCTCCTTTTGACTCACGAGATCCTCTTTCCACTTGTGAGCTTTTTGTATACATATTGTATATATTCTTTTGGACTTGGTTATGATGTAATGCACACGTCATGTGTAATACTTTTATAATATCCTGTGATAACTTTGTATGTGTACTTCTTGTGTTGGCATATGTATGGATACCACGCTTTGTCGTGTACTCTGTCCTTATTGTACTTTTATGCTTAGCGTATATACGTGGGGACAGTTTATGACCTACGTATATACGTCGCAGTGACGTTCCCGTATCTGTGGAATCGGGGCGTTACAGGTTGGTATCAGAGCCTAGGCTCTCACACCTAAAGTACAATCAAGCAGCAAATTAACAATTTGCTGGTGCCAACTACAATGTACAAAGTTGTCTAGTCCTTCTTGATTCCTTCTTGATTTCCATCCCTTGTGTCCTAAACTCCTTCCGTTTTTCCAATTCCAGTTGTCTTTTACCAATCGGTATGGAGAGGAGGACGGGACGTAACAACTCCGGGCAAGCGTCGAATGGACCCACTGGAGACCACGTGGATATTCTGAGAGTCATTCAGACTATGATGGAGAACCAGCAGCAGCAGACGGAGCTCCTCCGCAGGAAATGGCAGCTCCCAAGGAGCAGAGGCCCGGAAATGTATCGGACTTCAGGCGACTGCAACCAGCCATCTTCACGGGAGAAGAGAAACCATTGGATGCTGAGCAGTGGTTGACAGACACCACTGATTTGCTGAATGCGGCCAGAGTACCGAAGGAGACCAAGTTGAGGTCGCCAAGATTCAGTTGAAAGATGTTGCTAGAACTTGGTGGCTTGCTGAGAGGCCAGACTGGAGAAGCCTGTCACCTGGGACACATTCTCCAAGAGCTTCTATGCCAGATTCTTCCCAGCTACTGCACAGAAGACATGGAAGAGCAGTTCATCAGGCTTCAGCAAGGGAGTAGGTCCGTGGACGAGTATGCCGCGGAATTTCTCAGACTAAGCCGCTTGCCCCGTACATGGTAAAGGACGAGGAGAAGCGGGCGAGCAGGTTCCAGCAGGGCTTGCAGATGGACATTCAGATGTTCCTAATGCCCCAGCAGCTGAAGACTTATTCTGAGGTTCTTACCATAGCTCGGGAAGTGGAGCGTGGGTTGGAGAAGAAGCAAGAGGATCAGATGAGGAACCAGGCCATGAAGAGGCCGTTTCCACCAATGGGGAGAGGAGGCCCATTCAGAGCAGCGAAGGTGCGATGAGGCAGCAATTCAGACCAGCTCCTTACCAGGCGGGCCAACCATCGGCCTTCTGCAGTTATTGTCAGAAGCCGGGCCACATTCGTCAGAATTGCCGCAGGGCAAATGGATTGTGTTTGGTGTGTGGATCCAGGGATCATTCTATAGAAGCCTGTCCGCACAGAAGGATGGGGATAGCCGGCCAAGCTTTGCCAGCACTTCCAGGACCCAATGGACAGAGAGCACTTCCAGGGCCACTTGGGCAGAGGAATCAGGGACCAGTGATGAGGAGAGCTCTTCCCCTTCCGCCACAGCATGTTGTTCGCCCAGTCCAGAGGGAGCTAGGACAGCAGCGGGGCGTGGAAGAGGTCAAGCCTACAACTTGACGGAAGTGGAAGCTGAGACTTCTGAGGAGGTGATAACAGGTAATATCAGGGTGCATTCTCAACCTGTTTTAGCCCTCTTCGATTCCGTGCTTCACATTGTTTTATCTCAAATCATTTTGTGGCATTGCATTCTATACCTGTTAAAGTGTTAGACCACAAATGGGAGATTAGTACTGGGAATGGAGTAGTCATGTCTTCTAGGGTTTGTGCTGATTGTCCAGTGGAACTTTGTGATAAGACCTTGGCCATAGATATGCTCGTGCTAGACACTAAAGGGTACGACGTAATCTTAGGCATGACCTGGCTCAGTCAGTACCATGCAGTTATTGACTGTAGGGAGAAGAAGATTATTTTCAGGATTCCCCGTCAACCGGAATTTCAATTTAGTGGTGAGGTGAAGTCTACCAAGAGAAAGACTCGGTTGACTACTTCAGAGGTTCAGAAAGGAGTACCGGTGTGGGATAATTTCCAGGAGTGTTTGCTGAGATCTCAGGACTGCCACCAAAAGGGTGATCGAGTTCTCAATTGATACTGTGCCTGGGACAGCTCCTATATCTAAGGCTCCGTACAGGATGGCACCGACGGAGCTAGAGATTCTGAAGAAGCAGCTGCAGAGTACTCTGATAAGGGATTGATTCGGCCAAGTGCTTCGCCATGGGGTGCTCCAGTGCTATTGGCGAACAAGAAGGATGGTGGTAAGAGACTTTGTATTGATTACAGGGAATTGAACAAGGTTACCATCAAGAACAAGTATCCCTTGCCAAGGATTGATGATTTGTTTGATCAGCTTCATGGAGCCCGGGTATTCTCTAAGTTGGATTTGCAGTCGGGGTACCATCAGCTAAGGATGAAGACAGAGGATATCCCGAAGACGGCATTCAGGACCCGTTATGGCCACTATGAATTTCTAGTTATGCCTTTCGGAGTCACCAATGCCCCTGCAGTTTTCATGGATTTGATGCCGAGTGTTCTCGCCCTACCTGGATCAGTTCGTTGTTGTCTTCATATATGACATCTTGATCTATTCCAAGAACAACAAGGAGCATGCAGAACACTTGAGGATTGTGTTGCAGACCCTCCAGCAGGAGCAGCTTCATGCCAAGAGGAGCAAGTGTGACTTCTGGTTGGACAGTATAGCCTTCCTTGGGCACATTGTTTCAGCAGAAGGAATTTCAGTGGATCCCAGCAAAGTCCAAGCAGTGAAGAATTGGCCTATTCCGGAGACGGTGACTGAGATTAAGAGTTTTCTTGGGCTAGCCGATATTACAGGCGCTTTGTCCAGGATTTCTCTAGGATTGCAGCTCCGTTGACCAAGCTCACCCGGAAGGAGAAAGGTACATATGGACAGAAGAATGTGCTTTGGCATTTGAGCAGTTGAAGCAGAGACTCATTTCAGCTCCGATCTTGAAGACTCCCTCAGGGAGAGGAGGGATGGTCATATTCAGTGATGCATCAGGGAAAGGCTGGGGTGTGTGCTTATGCAACATGATCATGTTATAGCATATGCATCTAGGCAACTGAAGACTCATGAGCGGAACTACCCAACTCATGACTTGGAGCTAGCAGCTGTGGTATTTGCTTTGAAGATTTGGAGGCATTATCTTCTGGGAGATAAGGTGTTGATATACACGGATCACAAGAGCCTCAAGTATATTTTCTCACAGAAGGAGTTGAACATGAGGCAGAGGCGGTGGCTGGAGCTGATGGCGGACTATGATATTGACTTGCAATACCATCCAGGCAAGGTCAAATACAGTACCGGATGCACTGAGCAGGATGCCAGAGAATAGGGTGCTTGTCCAAATCACTCAGCAGAAGGAGTGATTCAGGACATTATCAAATTGGACCTGATGTTGGTTCGGGAGACTGAGGAGGCAGGACAGCTCATGGCTTTGCAGATTCAGTCAACATTAATAGATGAGATCAAGGAAGCTCAGAAGGGAGATCCCAGATTACAGCAGTTCCGAGCTCAGGTAGAGGCTGGATTGAGGACTGATATCAGTATTCATCCGGATGGTGCCTATATTTTGGTAGCAGACTTTGTGTTCCCCAAGGAGAGGTCGGCAGAAGATTTTGGCAGAGGCTCACAGTTCAGCATATTCCATACACCCAGGGGGAAACAAGATGTATCAGGACTTGAAGAAGCAGTTTTTGGTGGAATGCTATGAAGAGGGAGATAGCCCAGTTTGTTGCCAAGTGCTTGGTTTGTCAGCAGGTTTAAATTGAGCATCAGAGGACGGCGGGACTTCTGCAACCTTTACCGATTCCCGAGTGGAAGTGGGAGCACATTACCATGGATTTTGTTACGGCATTGGCCTCGAAGTCCTAAGGTAATAATGCTGTGTGGGTAATCATTGACCGTGCTCACCAAGTCAGCTCACTTTATACCATTCAG